>VMDO01035647.1:0-15874 GCA_007922755.1 Pedetes capensis | reverse complement strand
GGAGGCTGCCTCTGCTGCTCCCTGGGGCCACAGAACCTGTGGGGATAAAGTTTGGGGCCATCCAGCCAAGGGCAAGGCCTGCAGCATCTGATCCCATTAGCTCTTGGAAGCTAAGCATGGCTGGGCCTGGTTAGTACTGGATGGGAGACTGCCTACGAACACCAGGTGCTGTAGGCTTGGGAGAAGGACCCAGCAACCCACTCCGAAAAATCAATCCGCCATTGAAAACCCTATGAACAGCAGAGAAGCACTGACAATAGTGTTTTACCTGTTGTATGTAGGGTCGCTGTGAGTCAGATACCGACTCGACGGCACCTAACAACAACAACAAACAAGGGATGGCAACTCGAAGAGAGTCACTTCCTTCAGCTGGCCTCAGCTCATTTTCCGTGTCCATCTACCACAGTTGGTGAGGGGCAGGAGCTGACCCTTTCTGGCCTGAAGCCTTCCTTCATTGCTGGTCCCTGCCTATTTTAGGACAAGCTTCACCAAAGTTCCAAGGAGACACTCCTGTTTCTTTGCCAAGCCCCAAGCCATTTATAAGTCTTCTTTCAGAAGTGCGAGAGAGTCAGAATTCCAAAAGAATTAGTCAAAGGGGTTGTTGGCAAGTCCCTTCATTTTCTACGATTTCACCATTTGATAAGTTCCAGCTAGTCATCCCACTGATTTCTGAGCTGCTTACTAGAGAGTTTTCAACTGTCACAACAAAATACCACAGACCGGGGGCCTTAAGCCACAGGCATTTATTTTCTCCCACTCTGGAGGCTAGAAGTTCAAGATGAGAGTCAAATAGGACTGGTATCTGGTGGAGGTCTGTTTCCTGGCTTGTAGATCAGCACTTTTTAACTATGTCTTCATGTGGGGCGTTGCCCTGCTGCTGGACTCGCTTGGGCCGAGAGAGGGAACCAGCCACCAAAGACCCATCATCTGGTGAGGGGGAGCCTAGCACCCAAGAGCCACGCCGCCCAGAAAGGAGGCTTATGCCCACGGCTGCTCTGAGAAGCCTCAAGAAAGGCAGCCTCAGAGGCTTCTGCCCATGGAGGCTCCTTGCTTCCTTCTTCCCAGTGAAGACACCGACTCCGAGTGCTCTGCTCCAACAGCTCTTCATTGTTTCCTTGTCTGTCCTGGTAGATGGAATGGACCCAGACTGCTCCATGTACTGCCCTTATGTACTATCCAGGGGCTAGCTGGGAACCAATCAGAGGCAGTCATCCCATACAGGTTTTGGCCAATTAGGGGGGATATGCAAATTTGGTTTTGTAAAAGTAGCCAATCAGGGATGGTTCCTGAATGGTCCAATCAGGACCCATTCAGGGGTTTGGAAACAGCTAATTGGTGTTGAGGGGTCTGAGGTGAGGGATTGGATGCCAGTGCCATCTTGGGGAGCGCTATGACCCTGAGTTCTCGGATATAGAGCAAAGGTGATTGCCTGGGGAATAAGCCTCAGACCTCCAAGGGGCCTAGATAGGCCCTGGGGGCAAACTGCCTCTCTAGGCAGTGCCCTACATCTTCATATGAACTTTTTTCTAGGTGAAGGGGAGAGACAAAGGGGAGAGACAAAGAGAGAGAGAGATCAATCTTATCTTTTCTTCCTCTCATACAGATGTGTGTTTGCAGTCATAGCACCCTAGCATTCCATGAAACACTCCCTGACTCATAGTGACCCTACATACAACAGGTAAAACACTATTGTCAGTGCTTCTCTGCTGTTCATAGGGTTTTCAATGGCAGATTGATTTTTCAGAGTGCATTGCTGGGTCCTTCTCCCAAGCCTACAGCACCTGGTGTTCGCAGGCAGTCTCCCATCTAGTACTAACCAGGCGTAGCCATGCTTAGCTTCCGAGATCTGATGGGATCAGATGCTACAGGCCTTACCCTTGGCTGGATGGCCCCAAACTTTATCCCCACAGGTTCTGTGGCCCCAGGGAGCAGCAGAGGCAGCCTCCCCGTAGCAGCTGGTCTAAAAAGCCTTGGCCTCCAGGTCGTAGCTGCGGTTGCTGTGGTAGTCTGGGAAGACAGGAGATGGATTATCCATTAGCAGAATCTCTCTGAGATCTTCAGCTCCTGTCTGATATTGGGAGCTAAGCAGGGTCAGCTTGGTTAGTCCTTGGATAGGAGACCACTTGGGAATATCAGGTGCTGCAGGCTAGGGAGAGGGACCTGGCAGCCCACTGCCAAAACAATCGGCCATTGAAAACCCTATGAATAGCAGAGAAGCACTGACAATAGTGCCAGGCATGGCACAGTGTCAGGGAGTATTTCATTCTGTTGTACATAGGGTCTCTATGAGTCAGACCTGACTTGATAACAACAAAAGGATGCTAACAACATAAGGATGCTAATCCTATCAGATAAGGTCCCCATGCTTATGACCTCACTTTACTTTGTCTTAGTCTGTTTCTGCTACTATACAAGGTACTATGTTGTTGTTGTTGTTAGGTGCGGTCAAGTCGGTATCCAACTCATAGCGACCCTCATGGGGTTTTCAAAGGCTGACTGTTTCGGGACCACCTTGGGAGTGGATTGCCAGGTCCTTCTCCCATGTTTGTGGTGCTGGGAATTGAACTCAGACCTCAGAGACTGCAGCACAGTGCTCTACCAACTGAGCTAAATCCCAGCCCCTACAAGGTACTATAGACAAGGCAATTTATAAATAACAGAAATTTATTTCTCACACTTCTGGAGGCTGAGAAGCCCAAGGTCAAGGCACCCCAGACTCAGTATCTGGTGGAGGCTGCTCTGCTGCTTCCAGGATGGTGACTTGCTGCCACATCCCCTGGAGGGGACGAAGGCAGTGTCCTAACGTGGTGGGGGTGGGAGCACCAGGCAGCTCTCTGAAACCTCTTTTATAAGAGGATTATTACCATTCACAAGGGCAGGACCCTCAAGATTTAAGCACTTTCTGAAACCTTCCTCCATCTTCAAACCATCACATCCAGTGTTAAGTTCTAACATGGGAAATCTGGCAGGACACATAGACAGCAAACCTTAATTACCTCACAAAGGCTGTATCTCCTATTGTCATTGTTGTTAGGTGCGGTGCCTCCAGAGTGGATTGCCACATCCTTCTTCCATTTTTGCAGTGCTAGGGATTGAACGCCTGCAGTGGTAGCCCTGTGGCATCCAATCCCATCAGATCTCGGAAGCTAAGCAGGGTCAGGCCTGGTTAGTACCTGGATGGGAGACCGCCTGGGAACACCAGAAGCTGTAGGCTTGGTAAAAGGACCTGGAAACCCCCTCCCAAAAATCAATCTGCCATCGTAAACCCTATGAACAGCAGAGAAGCACTGACAATAGTGTTTCCCCTGTTGTACAGAGGGTCGCTATGAGTCGGATACCAACTTGATGGCACCTAACAACAACAACAACAAGGGATTGAACACAGGTCCTCAGAGAGTGCAGAGCAGGTGCTCTACCAACTGGGCTAAATCCCATCCCCTATCGCCTATATTGTTTTTGTTGTTGTTGTATGCCATCGAGTTGGTATCTGACTCATAGCGACCCTCAGGATTTTCAATCGTTGACTATTTCGGGATTGCCTTGGGAGTGGATTGCCAGGCCCTTCTCCCATTTTTGCGGTGCTGGGAATTGAACTCGGGACCTTAGAGACTGCAGCGCAGCGCTCTATCAACTGAGCTAAATCCCAGCCCCTATCGCCTATATAAGATTTTTAAATTATTTTCCTTTTATCCTTCTAGGTTCTTGGCTAGGGCCTCTGTCACAAAAGACAGAGTCACAAAAGAAAAAAACAAAAGCAGACATTCATTAACCTGTGTCTCACACAGGAAAGTTCCCAGAAGCGAGTAACTCAAGAGGCGCCATGGAACCCCAGCTCATATAGTATCGTCCACAAAGACCAGTGCTGTTTAGAGAAGTGACAAAGACAGGAGTGGTTTCCAGTTTCCAAGCATGGGAGCTGTGGAAAGGCAACCAATGGGGTAAGGTTTGGGTGCAGAGCTTCTGGAGCCCTGTGTGGGCTGTCAAGTGTCCACGGTCATTGTTGGTACGGGAAACCCCGTATCCTGCCCCTAAACAGAAAGAGGCAGAGAAAGCTTCCCCTGCACTTGGTGCTGCCTCATTGCCATCAGCTCAAAGTAATTCTTGTGTCAAAGAGACACGTTTGGGAGCAATGTTCTGGTTTTCTTCATTCCAAATACAGTCACGCCGGGGCTAGGACTTCAGCTTGAGAATTGGGGTGGAGGGCAAGGATTCAGGCCGTAACACGGTCTTTTGACTTGTTTCACAAAACCAAACAGAAGAAGGGACATTGCTTCCCAGCCTCCCCTGTCTTAGGAGCTGCAGGAAGAGGTCTGAGCAGGGTCAAGTTCACAGTCCCCTTCCTTGTCACGTACTTGTGCTGATTATTGTCCATTTCTAACGCCCACTCTCTCTCACGTGCGCATCTCTTCTTTATCCTTCTGTCTGTTTTTATTTATTTTCAGATCATTTTGAGCCTCCAGGGCTCGCTGCACAAGATCCCTTGCCCTCAGCCACTGACCAGGTTCAGCAGCGGAAGCCTCTGGCTGGAGACCACAGAAAGTGGAGGGCTCAGTGGGAGGACTCCTCCCTCCTGAGTGCCTCCAGGGGCCATAGCTCCTGCCTGGGCCTTTCGATGGCCCCCCATCTTGACAGGTTCCCTTACCTGCCCCTGTGTCTGTCAGTGGCCCCTTCTCTGCTCCTATTCAGCTAGCTGAGGCCACTTTCAATGCTATTGAATCTCAGCGACTCATTTGATGACTTGCCCTTCTGCTTGGGGCCACTGACACCATCAAGATTGTCACCACAGCCGGAACTCTGGCTCTAAATAATGACGGGGTCAACATTCTTATAACTCCAGCTGCATGATTCTGCCCCTGGGGCCCATGCACACTCTCCCTACCAAGCACAGTGGAGACCCCTCTAGGCTCACAAACCAGGGGTAACTCCATCAAGAGCAAGTTAAAGCCCTTCTATCAGACCAACGGGCTGGGATTTAGCTCAGTGGGTAGAGTGCTGCGCTGCAGTCTCTGAGGTCCCGAGTTCAATCCCCAGCACCACAAAAATGGGAGAAGGGCCTGGCAATCCACTCCCAAGGCAATCCCGAAACAGTCAGCCATTGACAACCCTATGAGGGTCTCTATGAGTCGGATACCGACTCGACGGCACCTAACAACAACAACAACCAGACCAACACCAGACGTAGGGGAGGGTCCAAGGCTCTGGGTAAGGAGCTGGGGCTGCAGGTCCCTCTCTGTGGGTGAGGAACCAAGAGAAGGGAATGCACACGTTGAGCAAGGCAGACTTATTCTAGAAAGTGAAGCTCATGGAGAGAGAGCACAAAGCACAATCAGATCCCAAAGAAGGGGCTTGGGTCATGGAAGACAGAGAATTGAGAGTGGGCTCAATCTTTCGTGTAAAACTCACGCCATGTGTAAGGGTACAAGTCCGTCTCTTCCTGTTCATGCAGTGATTTTTTGCGATGGTTCTCTGTAAAGGGCAGTGCATCCTCCTTGGTGCCCAGGGACCTCACAGCAGCATCTGTAAGAAGCTTCATTTACAGCACCTGACCACGTTGTTGTTGTTGTTGTTAGGTGCCGCCGAGTTGGTATCCGGCTCATAGCGACCCTCATAGGGTTTTCAATGGCAGACTGCTTTGGGATTGCCTTGGGAGTGGATTGCCAGGTCCTGCTCCCACTTTTGCTGGGAATCGAACTCGGGACCTCAGAGACTGCAGCACTCTACCAACTGAGCTAAATCCCAGCCCCCCTGACCACATAGAGAAGACAATTTCTTTGAGCGAAAAACACAGTTTTCAGAAACAAGGACATGAGCCCCTCTCCCTCTTCCTTTTCTTTCTTGATTCTTTCCTTTTTGGCTCTGATGAAACGCTGCTGTCTTCAATTCTTTAGTCTTTCTTTGACACCTGTTTGTACAGTGCTTGAGAACATCAATGGGTAGAAGAAACACCTGACACTCAGAAAGGCAGATCTCTGTCCCCATAATTATAGTCATGCCAGCATTGCAGACCTCGTGGTCAGTCCCATGGGGAGCGTGGACATCATCGGTAAGTCTGAGAATGGACTCGCTGCCTGTGACAGTTCCAGCAGCTGCCTCACACTTCCTCTTGCTGTCATAGCAACTGTGCCTCTGTAGACAAGGAGACAGATTAAGCGTCCTGAAGACATCATTACCTGCACCCTGGGACACCTATACAATAGCATCTCTCCGGTTTCCATTCAATGTTTTTATTTTTTCTCAGATACAAACGTATTCCTTCCTATTCCTGAGCTAAAATGACCATCTCATTTCATATAACTCTCCTGCCTTCTTTCATCTTTCTAATGGGACAGTCCATTTATATAACTCATCCGCCTTCTTTCTTCATCTTTCCAATGGTAGAGTCCAGCTATAGGATCTCCTTCCTGCATCCTATACCTGCCATTCAGTCAGAACTCCTTTAAGAATGTATTAGTCAGCTGCTGTGTGGCTGTGACAAAGAAGCCAACTGCAGCAAATTTATGGGAGGAAATTGTACTTGGATGCTCATGGTTAGAGGATCTGTGCATTATGGTGGCAAGGTAAGTGTGGTGGTGGCAAGTAGCAGGGCCCGTGGCAGAGAATCTCATATCTTTGTGATCAGGAAGCAGCGAGCAAGAGAGCTTACCAGAACCAAGGCTCCAGGTAAGAACCTCCGAAGGCCCACGCCCAGTGAGTCATTTCTGCAAAGGTGGATCCCATCTGCCATAGCTTCCCAGGACAGTGCCATCACCTGTGGACCAAATGTTCCAAAATGAATATACAAGCCAGGTGCAGTGGTGCATGCCTATAATCGCAGTGGCTCGGGAGGTGGAGGCAGGAGGATTGCAAGTTTGAGACCAGAGGCAGTCTGCGTAACTTAGCAAGACCCTGTCTCAAAAAGTAAAAAAGTGGGCTGAGGTTGCAGCTCAGTGGTCCAGCACTTGCAAAACATGCAAGCGTGAGGCCCTGGGTTAAACCCCCAGTACAAAAAAAAAAAAAAAATGAGTATACAAAACCAAATTTCCATTCCATCTCAGGAATTCATGGAACTATGATAACGCCTGCCCATGAATCACCTAGGGTTAGGGTTTTTTCTTTTTTTCAGGATATACTAGGATAATGACCTATATCAGAGTCCCCTGAGGTGCTTGTTAAAACTTCCATTTTCCCCAAAACTGCATTGAATCAAAATGATTGGGGATGGATGCCAAAAATCTACATGTTTAATCAGCATCCTGGGCAATCTTCATTCATAGTGAACGTTAAAAAGCATTGTGAAGGATCCATCTTCTTCCAATCCCTAATCACATTATTTCTGAAACTATTTAAATGAGTTTATTTTCAACGGAGGTCTATGGGCCAATAAATACTGTGTTTTATCAGGTAAAGGGGTTGGGATTTAGCTCAGTTGGTAGAGCACTGCGCTGCAGTCTCTGAGGTCCCGAGTTCGATTCCCAGCACAGCAAAATGGGAGAAGGACCTGGCAACCCACTCCCAAGGCAATCCCGAAACAGTCAGCCATTGGAAACCCTATCAGGGTCGCTATGAGTCGGACTCGACTCAACGGCACCTAACAACAACAACCACATAAAGCACTCATGACCTACTCTTAGCTTAAGCTGGAGCAGTTGAATCATCTGCCATTTTCTCTTCCTTGACTGTTTCCCCAAACCAATTACGTTGGTGCATTTTAATGTCCATTATTCTTTGTAAGATCTTTGCTCTTGACGAGTCACATTCCATTTGGATAGTTTTCATTGGAGCAGAGTTCACATTCAAGTTACAATCAAAAGTGAAAATTCAGTTTCCATTGGAGAGTGGAGAGCTACCAAGACCTTCATGAAGTCTTCTTTTCATTCACACCAGATGTTATTACCTCCTAAGCTATACCACTCTACTGAAAAAGTAGTGTCTACATAGTAATATGGGCTGGGATTTAGCTTAGTTGGTAGAGCACTGCGTTGCCTCGGGAGTGGGTTGCCACTTCCTTCTCCCATTTTGCCGTGCTGGGAATCGAACTTGGGACCTCAGAGACTGCCGAGCAGTGCTCTACCAACTGAGCTAAATCCCAGCCCCTTTACCTGGTAAAACACAGTATTTATTGGCCCATAGACTTCTGTTGAGAATAAACTCATTTAAATAGTTTCAGAAATAATGTGATTAGTCTGGGTCCCGAGTTCAATTCCCAGCACCGCAAAAATGGGAGAAAGACGTGGCAATCCACTCCCAAGGCAATCCTGAAGCAGTCAGCCATTGAAAACCCTATGAGGGTCGCTATGAGTCGGATACCGACTTGACAGCACCTAACAACAACAACAACAACATAGTAATGTAAGTTAGTTTAAATGAAAGATCTACCCAAAATATTTAGAAATAGGGGAAACACACTAAAAGAGGAGCCCTTAGATTTTTTTCCCATTGCACTAAGTGGCAGAGAAGAGTATATGTGTACCCCTTGGGATTTGGGGCTGCAGTGTGAAGGAGCTGCTACTAGTAGGGAACATCTCAGAAGTTTTGCATTCCATCATTCAAATGAGTGCAAATATTGCTTTCCTCAACTTATCTATCCTTAAAAATAGTGTTTTCACCCCAAATTTGCAGTCAACTTGATGTTCCGTGAAGATGTTGTTGTTGTTAGGTGCTGTGGAAACAATATCCAATTCATAGTGACCCTGCGTACAACAGGTGAAACACTATTGTCAGTGCTTCTCTGCTGTTCATAGGGTTTTCAATGACAGGTTGATTTTTGGGAGTGGGTTGCTGCGTCCTTCTCCCATTCATGAAGATATCCCATATTTATTCAGTCTTTATACACTCATAGGCATTACTCAGATGCCAGTTTAAGAAATCTGCCCTAAATCCTTCCTTTTTTTTGTATACTAAGACTGAACGCCTCCTCCCAATAAATTCAGGGGTTGAAATTTAATTCACAATGTGCAGGTTTTAGGCGTTTTGAACTTTGGAAGTGATTAGGCCATGATGATGGAGCCCACATGAATGGAATTAGTGACCTAGAAGGGGCGGAAAAGACCCTAACTTGCTGCTTCTTCTATGTGAGGGCACAGCAAGAGGGCGGCGTCATAAACCGAGAAGCTGACCCTCACCACACACCAAACCTGTGGGTGCCTAGCTGTTGGACTTCCCAGGCTGCCAACAATGAGCAATAATTGCTATTGTTATTAACCCAGTCTATGGTATTCCGTGATGACAATGTATATTTTAATGTACAATTTCTCTACACTCCTCCTCCATCTCTATTTGCCAATATTTCTTTCCAGCCAAATTCTGGCCTGAAGAACAATGGAATGTGAGCCCACCGTTCACTGTGTGCTTTGTTGGAAAATCTGTGAAGGTTTTTCTCACAAATGTGCCATACTCTTTGCGCATGTCATGAATTTCTACCTGGGTTGGTCTCTTATACACACCAGGGCTCTGTGGATGCCAAATGCAGGGGACTGTGGGTGACTTATCCACTAGTGATATTTCTAATGAAACTGGGAACCATGGATGAACTTTGTGAATGTCTGTCTTAGATGCTGCTTGTTGTTGTTATGTGCCACGGAGTCAAGTCCAACTCATAGTGACCCTATGTACAGCAGATCGAAACACTTCCTGATTCTGTGCCAGGCACATGATCTTATTTATGTTTAAGCCCATTCTTGCAGACACTGTGTCAATCCATCTGGTGGAGGGTTTTCCTTTTTTTCATTGACCTGCCACTCTCCCAAACAGGATGTCTGTCTTTCTCCAGGTATTGATCTCTCCCAACTACATGTCCAAAACATGTAAGACACAGTCTGGCTGTTCTTGCTTCCAAGGAGCACTCTGACCAGGCCCGACCCTGCTTAGCTTCCAAGATCTGACGAATTGGATGCTGCAAGGCTACGGCTGCAGGCCTACATGCTACTTTGTTGTTGTTGTTAGGTGCTGTCGAGTCGGTATCCGACCCATAGTGACCCTCACAGGGTTTTCAATGGCTGACTGTTTCGGGATTGCCTTGGGAGTGGATTGCCAGGCCCTTCTCCCATTTTTGCGGTGCTGGGAATGGAACTCGGGACCTCAGAGACTGCAGCACAGCGCTCTACCAACTGAGCCAAATCCCAGCCCCTACATGCTACTAGTTAGCAATAAAAGGACACAGCTGAGAGAATTCGCCTGTGCGTTCTTCCCATCCCGGGTAGTGTTTACTAACTCATTCAACTTCCATTCTCTGTCAAACCACTGTGGGGAAGGTCATAGATGAGGGTGCTGCATGATCCTTACCTTCTGGGCTTTAGGGCTCTAGGAGATGGGCACTTTTCACTGTGTGTGCGATGGGGTCTCAGTATGTAGCCCAGGCTGGCCTTGAATTATCCTCCTGCCTCAGCCTCCCGAGTGCTGGGATTACGGGTGGACCCGCTCTTCTTTCTTTCCTCCTCTCCTTTCCTTCCCTTTTTTTTCCCTTTTCTTCCCTCCTTCCCTCCCTTTCTTTCTTTCATTTTCTTTTTCTCTTTCTTTCTTTGTTCCCTCCCTCCTTCCCTCTCTCTCCTTCCTTCCCTCCTTTCTTCTTTCTTTTTCTTTCTTTCTTTCTTTCTTTCTTTCTTTCTTTCTTCCCTCCCTCCTTCCCTCTCTCTCCTTCCTTCCCTCCTTTCTTCTTTCTTTTTCTTTCTTTCTTTCTTTCTTTCTTTCTTTCTTTCTTTCTTCCCTCCCTCCTTCCCTCTCTCTCTCTTCGTTCGTTCTTTCTCTCTCTCTCCCTCTCTCTCTCTCTCTCTTTCTTTCTTTCTTTCTTTCTTCTTTTCTTTCTCCTTTCCTTTTCATTGCTGGCAATTGAACCCAGGTCCGCATGAATGCTAGGCAAGAGCTCTGCCACTGAGCCACACCTCGAACCCTGAACGAGCACTTGAACCATGACAAGGAGACACTTGAAGAATACCGCTCTGGGTATGTATGGCAACAGAAGAAAGTTCTCTCCTTCAGTCTCCCAGAGGACAGCTCCAGGGTGCGCATCTCGCTATGGGCCAGGTGTCCTGAGTCTAGAGCCCATTGCTCTTCCTGCACTCCCGCCCGCCTGGTGACACTGCATGGCGTCACTGGATGGTTGCATCCTTGGCTGCCTGCCACTGGAACGCTCCTTTCTCCCCTTCTTTGCTAGACAACTACACTCTCTTTAGTCATTTTTATTTTTCAGAAAAAGAACTTGCAATCTGTTTCATACAAAGGAAACAGACTGGATGGGAGAAATGGTGCAAAGCAAGATGTTGGAAAAGCGTGGCTGTGAGATATTTTGAGATAATAGTAATAATAGTGGGCTGGGATTTAGCTCAGTTGGCAGAGCGCTGCGCTGCAGTCTCTGAGGTCCCGAATTCAATTCCCAGCCCTGCAAAATGGGAGAAAGGCCTGGCAATCCACTCCCAAGGCAATCCCGAAACAGTCAGCCATTGAAAACCCTATGAGGGTTGCTATGAGTCGGATACCGACTGGGTGGCACCTAACAACAACAACAAGTAATAAGAGTAGCAAACGTCTATCGAGGGCTGAGGCTGGGCCGTGTGTTCTTCTGGATTAATTCATGTGATGTTCAGGAGGGCCACATGAGGTAGCCTCTGTTATGCTAGTCTTACAGTGGAGGAAACTGAGGCACGGGGAAGTGAATGAACCCAGGATCCTCTGGGGCAGCAGGCACCATACCTTTACTGCAGACACGAAGTGCCAGGACACGTCCCTAAAGTCTGAAGACAGGTGAGTCCCTCATGTCTCCCCTCAGGCCACCCTGCTACCACCCAGTCCACAGCTACTGTGCCTCCCTCACACTTGGTTTCTTGAGCCCCAACGGCACCCATTGTTGTTGTTGTTGGGTGCCGTCGAGTCGGTATCCGACTCATAGCGACCCTCACAGGGTTTTCAATGGCTGACTGTTGCGGGATTGCCTTGGGAGTGGATTGCCAGGTCCTTCTCCCATTTTGCGGTGCTGGGAATCGAACTCGGGACCTCAGAGACTGCAGCGCAGCGCTCTACCAACTGAGCTAACTCCCAGCTCCTCAGGCACCCACAGGATGTTGGAATTGTTGCATACCTTTTATGGGTGAGACAAAGGGGGCTGAGAGAAGCTGGGAAGGGAGTCCCAAGCCCAGAGCCAACAGGTAGGCAGGCCAGGGCTCGGGCTCAGCTCCGGCTCACGCCAGGGCGTCTACCATCCGCTGCCTGGGATTGACAAGCGTGCCCGCGCGCATGTTTGTGTGCCCTTTGTGTACATATGCGTGTTTATAATTATTGAGCCATGCTACGAAATGCAATTTCCGGCCATCGATGATCCATGACCTGCATAGGACGCGGCTGGGGATTCATCACGCCTGCCATTCTGATCATTGACGCTCCTGGGGATTGGAGCAGGCGTATGGATTGCCGACCTGCAAAGGTCTAATCCATTAAGAGAAAAGGCCTCACCTCACCCCTTTTCTAATGTTCAGGCTGATTTTTCCCGTGGGATTGTGACTCTTGGGCAAGACACAGACGTCAGTAGGTTCTTATAGTATTTCAAAATACCACGAGTTCTAACATTGTCTTAATTCTTTTCTGCTACAGTAATTAAATTTTTCAACTTTCTGTGTTTTAGTTTTAACAGTTATAAATTAGCATTGTCACCGCTTTTAGTTTTTTGAAAATTAAAAAATAAATGAAAACATTGTTACATATAGGTACAATGCTAGAAAAATGAACTCCAACAGCCACAGTGGTTCACGCCTGTAATCCTAGCGGCTTGGGAGGTGGAGGCGGAAGGATCGCAAGTTCCAGCGGCAGTCTGTGTAGCTTAGCGAGACCCTGTCTCAAAAAGTGAAAAAATGGGCTGGGGGTGCAACTCAGTGGTCCAGCACTTGCAGAGCTTGCAGGTGCGAGGCCCTGGTTCAACCCCCAGTACCACACACAAAAAAAAGAAAGAAAAGGAAAAGAAAAAAGAAAAGAAAAGAGAAGAGAAGAGAAGAGAAGTGAACTCCCGTGCTGGTTAAGGCTCTGATCAGCTTTACGGCGAGGCTTGGCTCCTCCGAAAGCCCTCTTCGGCGCTCTCCTTGCACCTGCTCAGCGCATATGCAAAGCCATCCAGTTTTCCTAGGAGAACAGCAACTGAACCTGGCCCTGCTGACAAATGTGAGGGGAGGGAATCTTGTGGTCTCACCTTGTCCACAAAGCCCCAGAGGTTGCCAAAGAGCTCCCTGCAGGAAAAGACATTGCCCTGGAGGGGTCCTCAGGGACCCTCAAGTCCCTCAAAATGCGGGCTTTCTCAGGCAGGCTTTCACTGCATCCCTACACACCCCCAAGGAAGATGGTCATACTGGGGTCTGTAAGACCACCCAGGTCAATAATTCACTAGGCAGATCCTCAGGACTCAGTGTACAGCCATACTCACAGCAGAAGGCTGCAGAGCCTCCAGCCAGGGGGAAGGTGTGTGGAATGGAGTCCTGGGAACCAGGGGCAAGCCCCCGGGAGTCCTGTCCCAGGTTGTTCCACAGGACGTGCCCAGCTCCCCCAGGAAGGCCTCGGGACAACACATGTGCAATGTTGTCCACCAGTGCTACTCCCTAGAGACTCAGCACCCAGAAATTTTACTGGGCTGGTCCTGTAGGCACCTCTGCCTGGTGTGTACCTGGATTCCAGACTGAAGCAGGTACTTAGTATAAACCGTGTTGCTATTTAGTTTTTCTGTTGAGACAGGGCCTCACTAAGTTACACGGGTTGCCTCTGGCCTCGAACTTGTGATCCTCCTACCTTGGACTCCTGAGTTGCTGGGATCACAGGTGTGTGCCACAGTGCCCAATTAAATAGAACTTTTTAATCCACCACTTGAAGTTGAAACATGGAGGATTTGGGGATTTTCCAGAGAAAATTCTGGATTGATTGTCACCTGGACTTGCCTGGGGTCTTGGCCTCAACTGTACTTTCTGATCATACCAGTGGGGTGGCCCGGTGGCCTCTCCACCCCCAGACATGCTGTGTGGAGCCTTCTTAAGCAAAGCTCTTTGTGCTGTATGAGTTCATGACGCTCCTTCTCCCCATCATCGTCACAGACCATCATGTGCTCAGAGGACAGGGGGACAGAGCACAGACCTCACAGAGCTGACAACATTGATTAGTGGCCTAAGTGTCTGATAACCGCACTTCTTGCTTAGAAGCCACCTTCACAGAAGCTTTTCCTTGTGACTTTTGCCTCATGTCCTCCTCTCCCTCACCCCAGCCGTGTGTCAAGGGCTCATCTTTACCTTAGAGCTCACCCCACTTGACTGTTCTCCCTATGATTTAGCTGCATCTGTCACGAGTTGATAAACTCCCTGAGGATCGAGACTTTGTTCTGAGTAAAGAGATCGTGTCTTGAACATGGAATAGGCATTTCCCCTCACTATTCAACAGATCCATCCTAGAAGTGCAACCAGAGTGCTCCTTGGAAGCAAGGATGGCTAGACTGCGTGTTATGTGTTTTGGACATGTAGTCGGGAGGGACCAATCCCTAGAGAAGGACATCATGTTTTAGAGAGTGGTGGGTCAATGAAAGAAGGAAGACAGTCAAGTAGATGGATTGACACATTGGTTGCAACATTGGGCTTAAACATTAAAAAGACTGTGTGGATAGTAGTGAGTGTCAAGGAGTATTCCATTCTGCTTTACATAGGGTCGTTAAGAGTCAGAACTGACTCGATGGCACCTAACAACAACAACAACATTGCCCAGTGAGTATCTTGGGCATATTCAAATGCTAGCAGATACCCTTGAATGATCAGTGATGGGTCTTCCACTTAACGAGGGTAAACGTCTTCATGTATATTCCAGTTTGTATGAATTTAAAATTTGAAGGTATTTTATGCTCAGTAATTCATATAAAGAAAGTAAATTCATGTGCAATAAGATGCTTGAGGAAATAACTACAGGTGTAGAAAAATAAAGATCCAGTGCATTTCAAGGAAAAGGTTAATTATGAAAAGTGTGCATTTGAGTTGCTTATGTTAATCCTCCCATGAGGGTCTTCCTTCAGTGTTGAGTTTCCAGAGCCTATACATACACTGTAGGTCTAGTTCAAGACCTAAAAATAAGATTAAAAGGAAATTCATTCTTGCAAGAGGCATTTAGCAGGAGAACGACTTCAACAAAAGTGAAGAAGAAAACTAAAAATCAGGAGAAATGATATTGTCATCTGTTGGATTTTGAGATCACAGAAGGCATAAGTGCCTCGGGGAATCCTCTGACTTTTTACATTTTCAGTTCCATTTATTAGAAATGATGACAGAAGTTTCTAGAATGGGAAGAGTAAACAAATGACTCTATATTCAGACCCTGGGTAAATGAAATTTGCTGACCAAGTCTTTACAGCGCTTATGTGTGCTCAGTGGAATAATGAGTTTACTGAAATTACTGTGGAGAGGGCAAAGGTCAATTTGACGTGAGCAGGTAAGATCGATACCAGACATAATGACATGGCCGACTATCCCAACATAGTCAATTGTTTCCTGAATGGCAGTGTTATATTCCACACTTCATCACACAATTTCATTATGAATGTCATTAAAACTTAAAGATGGTCTAGAAGAATGATTTCTTGAGAAAATGTTACTTCAGTATGAGGCATTTAGGCTTATGGAGTAGAAGACTATCCATGCTATTGTATATATTGAGCAGAGCAGAGAACGCTTCTATTTGGGCACTGATAAGAAGGATTGGGGTTTAGCTCAGTTGGTAGAGCACTGCACTGAAGTCTCTGAGGTCCCGTGTTCAATTCCCAGTACTGCAAAAATGGGAGAAGGACCTGGCAATCCACTCCCAAGGCAATCCCGAAACAGTCAGCCATTGAAAACCCTATGAGGGTCGCTATGAGTCGGACACCAACTCGACGGCACCTAACAACAACAAGAAGGAC
>VMDO01035646.1:0-15877 GCA_007922755.1 Pedetes capensis | reverse complement strand
TGAATACTACCAAAACTTTCAAGAATCATAGGACATGATGAATAGACCAAACCTAATAATGCATTCCAGTATAAGAAGGAATTTGAATTAAGACCAAAGGCATATAAAATTCACTTAATGGAATAATAGCAGAAAACTTCACAAATCTAGGGGAATAAATGGACACTTAAACACAAGGGGGTGTTTAAAATTCCAAACAAACATGATCTAAGAAGACCCTCTGCACCTCCCATTATAGTTAAAATGCTAAAACTAGAAAGCAAAGGAACAATTGTAAAAGCTGTGAAAGAAAAAAAATCAATTCACTTATAAGGACAGACTCATCAGAATAGCAGCAAACATCTCATTGTTATTGTTGTTGTTAGGTGCCATCGAGTCGGTATCCGACTCATAGCGACCCTCATAGGGCTGGGATTTACCTCAGTTAGTATAGCGCTGCCCTGCAGTCTCTGAGGTCCCGAGTTCAATTCCCAGCACTGCAAAAATGGGAGAAGGGCCTGGCAATCCACTCCCAAGGCAATCCTGAAACATCTCATTAGCAATTCTAAAAGCCAGGAAAGCATGGAATGATATATTTCAAGCCTTGAAAGTTAGCAAACTCATTCCAAGACAAGCACAAACCCAATTAATACATGACCACTAAGCCAATATTATAGAAGAAACTTCCAGTAATACTAAATACAGAGTGCTGGGATTTAGCTCAGTTGGTAGAGCGCTGCTCTGCAATCTCAGAGGTCCTGAGTTTGATTCCCAGCACCACAAAGATGGGAGAAGGACATGGCAACCCACTCCCAAGGCAATCCCGAAACAATCTGCCATTGAAAACCCTATGAGGGTTGCTATGAGTTGGACATGACTCGATAGCACCTAACAATAACAACAACAACTAAATCCAGGAAGAAATATGGACAAAACACAACCCAGGAAAAGCCAGGCATGGTGGCACACACCTGTTATCCCAGCAACTCCAGAGGCAGAGGCAGGAGGATTGCAAGTTCGAGACCAGAGGCAGTCTATGTAACTTAGTGCAACTCTGTCTCAAAAAGTAAAAAATTGGGCTGGGGTGCAGCTCAGTGGTCCAGAACATGCAAAGCATGCAAACACGAGGCCCTGGGTTAAACGCCTAGTACTACAAAAAAAACAACAAACAAACAAACAAACAAAAACCCAGAAAGAATAAATATTATGAGAGTAACAAATGAGAGCTATAATAGAAGAAACTATGTCCAATGAACAAATGTCAACAAAAGTATGTGCAATATAGTAAACCAGCAAACTACTAATGCAGTCAAGGGAGAAAGAAAAGAACAATCAACAATAAAATCAACTATGAAAACAAACAATGAAATCACTCAAAATAGCAAATTTCTTTCACTAATAACCCTAAATATAAATGGATTTAATGTTTCTCATAAAAGACTTAGATTCGATTAATGGATTAAAGAACAAGATATATGTTGTGCTCAGGTGACACATTACTGGAAGGAATAAACACATACTAAAAATGAAGGTGTGATAAAGAAATTACCAAGAATAAGGAAACACAAAACAAAAAAGAAAGAAAGAAGAAAAAGAAAAGTATGCAAGGTAGCTTTACTGACATCAGAAAAGTAGACTTCAGCTCAAAATTAATCAGAAGAGGCAAAGAAGTAAACTCTATATTAATAAAGGGATAATATAATGATTATAGGGGCTGGGATTTAGCTCAGTTGGTAGAGTACTGCGCTGCAGTCTCTGAGGTCCTGAGTTCGATTCCCAGCACCACAAAAATGGGAGAAGGACCTGGCAACCCACTCCTAAGGCAATCTTGAAACAGTCAGCCATTGAAAACCCAACGAGGGTCGCTATGAGTCAGATACCGACTCAACGACACCTAACAACACCAACAACATAATGATTATATGATTATGATATATAATGATATGATATGATGATTATATGATAATTATTGTAAAATATTATGATTATAAATATCTATGAACCAAATAACGGTGGCATATCTGATTTAATAAAATGAACACTACTGGTCATAAAAGAGCCTATAGGTCCTTATACAGTAGTGACATCAATGTCACTCTCTCATCAGTGGACCAATCATCCATACAAAAAACAGCAGAGACACCTTATACTCAAACATCATAGACTAACAGATGGACTTAACAGATATATATATATATATATATATATATATATATATAGCATTTTTACTCCAACAGACATAGAATACATGTGCTTCTCTGCATCACATGGAATGTTTGTTTTGTTTTGTTTTTACAGTAGATCACATTTTAGGTCCTCAAACAAGTTTTAACAAATACAGGAAAATTGAAATCATTCATTGTATCACATCAGATCACAACAGAATGAAACTAGAAATCAATAGCAAGAGAGATTACAAAAAAGCTACAAATACATGGATATTGAAAAACACACTTTTGAATGATCAGTAAGCCATAAAAAATCAGAGATGAAATTTAAAAATTTCTAGAATAAAATGAAAATAAAAACAAAATCTACCAGAACTTCTGGGATACAACAAAGATAGTTCTATGTGGAAAATTTATAGCTATGAGTACTTATATAAAAAATCAGAGAAAATCCAAATAAATGACTTACTGATGCAGGTAAGGCATTAGAAAAACAACTAGTCAGACATAGATGTAGTAGAGGGAAAGAAATAATTGATATCAATGCAGAAATCCATGAAATGGGAGCTAAAGGAACAATAAAAGAATCAAAAAGATAAACAAGAAAGATAAATCCTTAGCCAAACTAATCAAAAGAAAGATATAGAAGATCCAAATTACTAAATTAGAGATGAAAAAAGGGTCATTACAAGAGATATCAATGAAATACAGATGATCCTCAGAGATTACTTCTGGACTTTGAACCCTCAAAGAGAGGAAGATACAGAAAAATGAATACACTCCTTAACACATATGATCTACCAAAATTAAATCAAGAGGATATAAATAACTTAATAAGACCTATAAGGAAGTAAGGAATTTGAGGCAGTATTGTACCAGCCTAATAGCCCAGTTCATAATGGGCTCAAAGTCAGGTTCTACCCCACCCATCTCAGGCTCAAGGCTGTAAAGGTTTTAACTGATTTGAAAAGACATTGTGTTGAAATGAAAGCTCAGGGTATGCTACTCACATAGGGGTGCACAGGGAAGTGTTTCCCATGGACAGTCATGGAAACACCATGAGGCCACAGCAGCCATGGTCCAAGGGGGGCTGGTTAATTCTAAAGCTAGCAGGAAACAATGGTGTCATCCCCACAATGCTAGTTTTGCAAACATAAAGAGAGTAAATGTATAAGCTCATTGAAGATTCCATCCATATTTCAAATGAAGATGTAAGAGGACAATGAATGTGTGACAGGGTAAAGGTACTTGCAGGAAGCCTCTGAAAGGGCAATGTGTGAAGCTGTGATTGTGTGGCTGAAGACTCAAAGGAAATACCAGGAAGGTTGAAATAACAAGAATATGGAAAGTGTGCTGAGGAAAGCTGCAGGCAGTGAGCAGATCCAATCCAAGGGAAAGGCTAAAGGACTGCATCCAGCAAGACCATAAGGGTAGGGCTGCCCAAAACCTTTGGAATTCCTATCATGGCATTACAGTCCCTCGGTTGCTATACTTTATAGTACTGGATTTAATGTTTTCCCTGAAGGGTTTTGTTCTTGCTTGGTCCTATACCTTCTATCTCCATCCCCATTCCTCCTTATTCAGATGGAAATGTTTAGTCTATGCCACCATATCTTGGGACTATGTAACTTGGTTTGGGCTTCACAGGAAAATGCAACTCAGTTCCTTTAGTGTCAACAGAGATTTTGAACTTGGATTTTTGAACAGTGCTGGACTGTTGACTATGGTGACTCTTAGAGATGAATAGAATATATTTTGCATTTTGAGATGGACATAAACTTTTGTGGATCAGGGGTAAAATTTTGTGGTTAGTATATTAAGTATCTCTCCAAAAAGCTCATCTATTTAAGACTTGGTCCCCAGCTGGTGGTGTTATTTTGGGAAGTTTTGGAAATAGGAGCTGGGAGCTGGAGGAAGTTGGTCACTGGTAGCATGTCCTTTGGGGATGTATTTTGTCCTCATCCCTTCTCATTATCTCTCTTATTCTTGTCCACCTTGAGATGATTAGCCTCTGACACATGCTCCTCCTGCCAAGATATTCTGTCTCTGTATAGGCCCAGAATTATTGGAGCCACGAATTTTGTATTGACACCTCTCAATCCACAAGACAAAATAAATCCTTCTTCTCTTAAATTGTGTATGCCAGGTATCTTGCTCAGTGATGGAAACTGTGATTAACAGTCTGTGGTTCCACTACTCCCCTGCTGAATGAGATGACCTTGGGCACTCTTAATCAATACTGTGGTCTCCTAGCACATAATCTACGTATCACTGACAAGGCAGGCAAGGAACACTATTGTTCCACTGTTCCCCTGCCTCAAAGATGCACTCTAGGGCAGTCTCAAGAAATTCCTTAGAGGCTCTAACTATTGTGCTAACCTTGGTTCTCACAGCCTAGGAATGTCTAGAGGGAAACCTCACCCAGCACCAGTTGTATTCTGCTTCTACTTTCTCCTTAATGCACTTCAGCAAATTAACAGGGAACACAGGTTTGAGGTCTAGCATTACTGCAACACCAGAGGATGGATCTGGGATGTTGGCAGCAATTCTCTGCCCTTGGTCATGATTAAAAAGATTATACAAATGGACACAGAAGAGAACTTAGAAGATGCTTTTTTTAGAATTAAAAAAAGTCCTGCCTGTGTGGGCACACACCTGTAATCCCAGTGACTGAGAACACGGAGGCAAGAAGGTTGCAAATTCCAGGTCATAGACAGTGTATGTAATTTAGAAAAAAACTTTGCAAAATAAAAAGTAAAAAAAAATAGTTTGAGAGTGCAGCTCAGCAGAAGAATCCTAGCAAAACAGACATGATGTCCTGAGTTTAACCTCCAATACCACAAAAAAAAAGATAAGATAAAACGAAAAGAAGGGAATGTCCCTGAAAGCCAGGGCAAAAACGCAAACATGCTAGGGAGTTAGTTCTGCCTGAGGAAAGAGGAGATGGGTAGAAAGAAAGTTACACTTTTTGAGATAGAAAGCAGGCAGGTCTAACAGTGATGGTCCATGGAACAGCTACACTTATGCTTTTGAGTTAGAGGTAAAGAAATGTGCAGATCCAATAACGAGGCTATGACCATCTGTGAACATCTCTATAGAAATACAGACATCTGCTTGTGACTGCTGACTTTTGTGAGGTGCTGTATAGACCTCACTAAGAACTGTAGAAATTACTGAGAGCTGTGGACATTGTGAACTCTGGATGTTGTATATTTCTAGACACTGTTGTATATTTCTAGACACTGAGACCTGTAGACATTGCTAAGAATTTCAGGTGACTGGACACTGTGGAATGTTCATTGAAGAGTTGAACTTCTGGGGTTTTTAAGTCTATATCTCATTAAGGGGATAGATATTGTCTTCAAGTATATCATATTTCTCTCACTCTTTGCCATAGGCTGGACAATTTGGGCTGTAGAACAGGCTTTTCTTTTTATTATAAGAGCTCGTCCTGCCTCAAATGAGAATCTCCCTTTCTAAACTAGACATGTAGGCACCTGTGGCCTTCATATGTAAAATGAATTCTGATCACAGACCAGGAGACTTGCAAAGGTTCAACTGTAAGATTAAGCCATTTGTAAAAAGGGTATTATCTACCTCCAATTCAGCTATTGCAAAGGATATTGTCTATTAAGGATGTACTCACAGAAAACTCATATTGATATTTATTTCTCAAAAGGTATTGGGGTAGCAGATGGCTGCAGAGGGCCCTTTTTTTCCTGCCTAGCATCACTTATCAAGCACAAGGGTCTGAATAGCAAAAGTAATTCTGAGCAAAAATAAAAAAAAGAGGTATCACAATACCAGATTGTAAGACATACTACAGTGGCATAGTAACAAAACAAGCATGGTACTGGCATAAAAACAGACACAGACAAATGGAACAAATGGAGAACTCAGAACTAACTTCATATATCTACATCCAACTGTTTCTCAACAAAGATATGAAAAATGTACACTGGAGAAAGGATAACCTCGTCAGTAAATAGTGCTGGGAAAACTGTATAGTCACATGTGGATGATTAAAACTTCACTACTATTTCTTACTCTGTACATATATCAACTCAAAATAAATTAAAGATTTGAATATAAAATCTGGATCTCTGATACTGCAGGAAGAAAAAATGTGGAAAACACTTTGAGAGTTTGGTGCCTAAAATAATGTTCTGGATATGTCTGACAGAGCACAGGAAACTAAAACAAAGAATAGCAAATGGGATTACAATACACTAAAAAGCTTCTTTATACTTTAGGAAGTAATCAGCAGAGTGAAGTTGCAACCAAAAGCATGGAAGAAATTATCTTCCAGTTATTTACCTGAGAAATTGCTAATATCCAGAATATATGAAGAATTATAAAAAGTTAGCAATAAAAATCCAAGTACTCCAATTTAAAAACAGACAAATTATCTAAGTATTTGTTTCTCAAAAGAAGAATTACTAATCAGAGCTATTAGCTGCTACTGAAAAATGCTCAAGATCATTAGCCATCAGGAAAATGCAAATAAAACTACAATGAGATATCATCTCACCTCTGTAAAAAGTATCATGTTGTTGTTGTTGTTAGGTGCCGTCGAGTGGGTATCTGACTCATAGCGACCCTCATAGGGTTTTCAATGGCTGAGTCCTTCGGGACTGCCTTGGGAGTGGATTGCCAGGCCCTTCTCTTATTTTTGTGGTGCTGGGAATTGAACTCAGGGCCTCAGAGACTGCAGCGCAGCGCTCTACCCACTGAGCTAAATCCCAGCCCAAAAAATATCATAGAAAAGCCAGATTTGGTGATACATGCTTGTAATCCCAGCACTCAGGAATCAGAAGCAAGAAGACCATGAGTTCCAGGCCACCGTGTGCTATGTAGTGAGTTTGAGGACAGCCTGAGCTACATAGTGAGACCCTGTCTCAAAAAAAACCCAAATAACATCAACAATAAAACAAAACAAAAATAATGAACTCTGGTAAGTTGAGTATGTTGTTAGGTGCAATCATGTTGGTCTGACTCATAGCAACCCTATGTACAACAGAAGGAAACTCCCTGATTCTCTGTCATGCACATCTTTTTTATGTTTTAAGCCCATTGTTGCAGCCACTATGTCAATCCATCTAGTTGAGAGTCTGTCTTTTCTTCTTTGACCTGCCACTCCCAAACGAAATGTCCGTTTCCAGGGATTGTTCCCTCCTGACAACATGGCCAAAATACTTAAAATGCAATTTAAACACCCTTGCTTCTAAGGAGCATTCTGGTTGTACTTCTAGGATAGATCTATTGGTTCTTTTGGCAGTCCATAGTATATTCAATATTCATTTCCAGCACCATAATTCAAAAGCAATAATTCTTCTATCTCCCTTATTCTCTGTCCATTGTTCACAAGCATATGATACAACTGGCAATATCAAAGTATGAGTCAGGTGCACCTTTGTCTTCAATATGACAACTTTACACTAGTTGTTGTTGTTGTTGTTAGGTGTCATTGAGTTGGTGTCTGACTCACAATGACCCTATGCACAACAGGCAAAACAGTATTGTCAGGGCTTTTCTGCTATTCATAAGGTTTTCAATGGCTGATTGCTTTTGGGAGTGGGTTTCCAGGTCCTTCTCCCAAGGTTATAGCACCTGCTGTTCCCAGGCAGTCTCCCATCCAAGGACTAACTAGGTTGACCCTGCTAAGCTCCCGAGATCTGGTGATTGGATGCCACTATGCTACAGCTGCAGGCCTTTTCACTAGCGGACATCATATAAAGCAAGTAAGACATACATAGAAAAACCAGCATGGTAGATTCTCTTTCATATATGGAAAGTAAAAAGAGAAACAAAAACAAAAACAAAAACAAACAATATTCAACCTAAGAGCTGGTAAGTGTACTGGGTGGGGACAGAAGAAAGGTAAATGAACATGATTGATACACAATGGATGCATTTATGGAAATACCACAGTGAATCATATTAATTAATACAATTACTATGCGTTAAAGTAATAATATAAAAAAATAAGATTCTCTTTCCATGGTTTAAACAATGTAAAATAAGATCCAAACACCTGATTTTTGTTTTTGTTGCTATGTACTGTCAAGTCAGCTCCAACTCATAGCATATTCATAGATAGGGTTTTCGTTTTTTTTATTGGACATTTTTAATGTACACCTTAATGTGATTCATTCTGACATGCTTTTCATTGTGGCATTTCCATATATGCATTTTGATGTACATTATTCATATAGGTGCCCCCTTACCCTCTTGTATGCTCCTCCCCACCCTCCCCATCTAAGTCTTCTCTATCATTTACTTGGTAATATTTTTCTATATGTGCTTGGGTTCCAGTTCTGTTTAAGACAGAAACTTTTCCTGTAGTGAACTTTGTTATTATCTTGTCAGAGTAATTGCATGCATTTTCTAGACCATTTATATTGACACCATTCTTAGCTTTTTTTTTCATTTTATTTTAATCTAACCTTTGAATAGGATTTTTCCTTCTTATAATTTTGATTCAATTCCCATATATGAGTGAGAACATGTGGTGTTTCTCTTTCTGAGCTTGTGTTCGTTCACTTAAAATAATTTTCTCTAATTCCATCCATTTTGCTGCGAATGACTTTATTTCATTTTTCTTGATTGCTGAGTAGTATTCCATTGTGTATATACACCATAGTTTTTTGTTTTATCCATTCTTCTGTTGAAGGACACTTTGGTTGATTCCATATCCTTGCTATTGTGAAAAGTGCTGCATTGAACATGGAGATGCAGGTGTCTCTGTGGTATGATGACCCATCTTCCTTTGGGTAAATTCCCAGTAGTGTTATAGCTGGGTCATACGGTAGATCTATTTTCAGTTTTTTAAGGTACATCCATATTGATTTCCACAGTTGTTGGACCAATTTACAGCTCCACCAACAATGTAATAGTGTTCCTTTTTCGCCGCAATCTTGCCAGCATTTGTTGTTATTTGTTTTATTGATCTTGGCCATTCTTACTGGTGTAAGGTGAAATCTCAGAGTTGTTTTAATTTGCATTTCCCTAATGGCTAGGGATACTGAGCATTTTTTCATGTGTTTCATGGCTTTATGGACCTCTTCATTTGAGAACTGTCTACTCAGTTCCTTTGTTTTCAATGGCTGATTATTTCAGGATTGCTTTGGGAGTGGCTTGCCATGTCCTTCTCCCATTCGAACATCACTTTAAGACTCAATATTTTAAAGATATTAATATTTGTCTATACTTACATGTGGATCTTAAATAAAATCCAAACCTTCCTATTCATGGAATTTGATGGGTTGATTTAGTTTTTTCTACATGAAGACAAAGAAGTTCAAGCCTAGAAAATCTAGTTCTGAAGAATAATGTGTGAGGACTGGGTCAACAAGATATACTGTCTTATCATGAAAAAAGGAATTAAAATATTGTGATATGTGTGATATCATTGTTGTTGTTAGGTCCTGTCAAGTTGGGTCTGGTGAATAGAGACTCTATGTAGAACAGAACAGAACATTTCCCAACACTGTGCCATGTCTGGTAATATTGTCAGTGCTTCTCTGTTATTCATAGGGTTGTCAAGGGCAGATTGTTTGAGAGTTCATTACCAGGTCCTTCTCCCTAGCCTGTAGCTCCTTCTATTCTCAGGTGGTCTCCCATCCAAAGACTAACCATGCCAACCCTGTTTAGCTTCTGAGATCAGGCAGGATCAGATGCCAGTGTGCTGTGGCTGCAGACGTGTTTGATGTAAGGAAAAGAAAATGATTGGAAAGGATTAGAGTCCAGCAAGAAGTAAATATATGGATGTACATGTAACCTTGATAATGATGGCACTACACAGCAGTACAGAAATGTTTTTTAGGAAAAAATATCTAAGAATAGCATTGACATCAACAGTTTTACAATAGAGTAGCTATTTTCTAAAATCCTACTGTTTTCAACAGAACTGGAAGTTTGAACTCACGGCTTTACATATGCTAGGCAAATGTTTTATCACTGAGTTGCACCACAGGCCCTTTATTATTTTTTACTTTGAAACAAGTTCTTCCTAATTTGGGTAGGCTCCCTCTGGCCTTGAGTTTATTATCCTTGTGTCTCAGCCCTCCCTGTCACTGGGATTATAGATGTGTGCTATTGACCCTGGCTCTAAAATCCTTTTATAAACAGAAGCAAATCAACACTGGAAATATTATTCAAGGTCATTTTTTGAACTCTTAAAATTAACCCAAGACTTGCAACAATCTAGAGAGTCTTCATTAAGAAGAAATGGGTGAATCATGGTAATATATTTCCATATTCCCTCTCCTCTTTCCATATTCCCTCTCCTCTTTCCCTAGCTGTGTGGTCCCCTCGAAAACAAACAAAATTACAATGATGGTGAAATCCAACAGTCTGGAGGTTGTTAGAGCAGGTATACTGGGATTGAAAATTTCCAGGAAGTACCATTCTGAAAAATGTAGTTATTTGACCTATCTAGAAGTTTTCTGAAAAATCTCACTTACAAATCTTGTTTGTATTTGACCTATCTCCCTTGGTATAGTGTTACTCTGGGCTCTCAGAGGCTCTGGCTTCAATTCCCAGCATGGCAAAAATGGGAGAAGGATGTGATAATCCACTCCCAAAGCAATCCTGAAAACAATCAACTATTGAAAACCCAAAGACTGACTCAAGGGCACCTAACAACATATCCGAGTTTTCTCAGTTTATAAAGTGTTTTCCTTGGAGGCATGTGTGGAAATAATTAAAAGTAATTGTTTAGCATCACAGCTGTCTGAATGACTGGTGGCTACTGGGAGAAATATAAATTAAGAAAAAAAAATTATGATATCACCAAAAATACAATACCTGAAATAAACTTAAACAGGGAGGTGAAAGATTTGTATAATTTCAGAAAGAAATTAATGAATACATAAATCTGAAAACATGACATCATGTTTTCATTGAATGGAAACTCCAATATTAAAATATCTATACTACCTAAAACCAATGTACATCCAATGTAATCCCTATCAAAACAATGGCAGAGAGGAAAAGTAACCTCCAATAACTGTTATTAAAAAGGCACCAATCCCATCCCTGACTGCTTTATCTTCATGACCTAGTTAATCCTCAAACAACCCATGACCTAATACCATTATTGTGGATGTTAGAGTTTATACATGTGAATTTTAAAGGGACACTAACTTTTAATCAGTAGTGTTACACTCCTATTCTCCAAATTATTTTCTGTCTCACCTTCCCAGTGCCTTCATTCCATCCTAACAGTTACAAATCTTAACTCACTGCAGCATTAACCCTAAAGTCTACCATCCAAACCTTCACCTGCATACCTTTTAAATTAGATATGGTTGAACATTTATATATGATTATTTCTGAGACAAAATTCCTCTCCAGTTATAAACTTGTAAAATCAAATAAATTATGTCCTAAAATATATTAGTCCTCCCTCATATGGGGTTTTGCTTCAACCAGGTTCAGTTACCTGTGGTAAGCTTTGGTCTGAAAATATTAAATAAAGAATCTGAAAATAACTCATAAGCTTTAATCTGTCTTCCATTCACAGTAGCAGGAAGAAATCACATGTTGTCCAGTCATCCTGCCTGGGACATGAATCATCTTTTTCTCCAATGTATATATGGGTTATTTCATTTAAAATGATTATCTCCAGATCCATGCATTTTCCTGCAAATGTCAGAATTTCATTCTTCTTCACATCTGAATAATATTCCATTGTGGTGTTTGTGTGTGAGTGTATTTCAAATTTTTAAATCCATTGTTCTGTTGATGGCTATCTGGGATGATTCCATATCCTTACAATTATGAACAGTGCTGCAAAAAACATAGAAGTGCAGGTGTCTCTCTGGGATGATGACTTATATTACTTTGGGTATATAACCAGGAATGCTATTGTTGTTGTTGTTAGATACCGTAGAGTCAGTATCTGACTCATAGCAACACTATGTAGAACAGGCTAAAGAGTATTGTTACTGCTTCTCTCCTATTCATAGAGTTTTCAATGGCAGATTGTTTTTTGGAAGTGGGTTGTCAGGTTGTTCTCCTAAGCCTATGGCACTTAGTGTCCCCAGGTGGTCTCCTATCCAAGCACTAACCATGCCAGACCCTATTTAGCTTCTGAGATCTGATGGGATTGGACACCACAGTGGTATGGTTACAGGCAGGAATGGTATAACTGGATCATAATGTAGGTCCCTTTTTAGTTTTCTGAAGAAAGTCCATGCCGATTCCTTAATGACTGTACTAGTTTACAGACCCTCCAGCAATGTGTGAGTTCCTTTTTCCCTACATCCTCACCAGCATTTGTTGTTTGTTTTGTTAATGTTTGCCTTTCTTATTGGGGTGAGAATGAATCTCGGTGTAATTTTGATTTGCATTTCCTTGATAGCTAAGAATGTAGAATATTTTTTCCATAAAGTTACTGAATATTTGTATTTCTTCTTTGAGAACTATATATTCACTTCAATTGCCCAATTATTATTTGTTTTGGGTTTTCTTTAGTTATTTGTAGTATAGATACTAAATCTCTGCCAGATGTGTAATTGGAAAAGAATTTCTCCCATTTTGTGGCCTCTCTCTAACTTGTTAGATATCAGTATAGTAAGCGCTGCTTTTTTGGCTTACCTATGCTTTTTAAGTCATTTTCCATCCTTTCACTTTCAGTCTGATTGTGTCTTCCAGTGAGATGTATTTCCCAATGACAACATATAGTTGAGTCTTATTTACTAATCCAATCGTCTAATCTATATCTTTTAATGAGAGTTTTAAGACCATTTATATTTAGGGTTGTTAACAAGAAAAATTTGTTATGGATGGTGTAGAGTAAGCTATGGTTTAGAAATTTATTGTTATAAAGATAAAAATAATAAAGAATGGAATCAGGAAAGAGGCACAGGGAGAGGAAAGAGAAAGATGCAAGATTGAAGAAATGAAAGGCAAAAGAGTTGGTATAAAGGAGAGTGGGTAAAAAAGTGCAAGTGAAGCTGGGCACGGTGGTGCATGCCTGTAATCCCAGCAGCTCGGGAGGAGGAAGCTGGAGGATCTGAAGTTTGAGACCAGAGGCAGTCTGCATAACTTAGCGAGATCCTGTCTCAGAAAGGTAAAAAAAAAAAAAAGGGCTGAGGGTGCAGCTCAGTGGTCTAGCACTTGCAGAGCATGCAAGTACGAGGCCCTGGGTTCAATCCCAAGTACAAAAAAAAAAAAAGAAATAAAAAGAAAAACCCAAAACAACAACAACAACAACAACAACAAAAAAACAATTGAGTTTATAAATCTGCTTGTTCATTGCAGGGAAATATGTATACATTTAGATAAATATTACAACAGACATCGCAAATACAAACAAATGTTCTTTTTAAATAACAGATAAATTTGGGTTCAACTATGCTAAAATATTCTAATAAAATAACTAGGGTAACATAAAAGGAAAAGATATTAAAATCTTGAAAAATGAAAATAAAGAAGAAAATTTAAAGAAGCAATAACAAAAATGAGAAAAGTCCCCAATTATTGCAACAGCTTTATGAGTCAACTAGTAATGTGGTCATCAGTTTAAGTTATGGTCTCTAGGGACTAGGGGAAGGAAACACTAGTGTTACTGTACTGGAGGTTAAGTCTGTGGTTTCATGGTCTTTACATTTACTATTGCCTAGTGTAATAAAAGAAGAATTGGGGTTTAATTGCCCCATTTGTTTTTGCCTTTTCTCACTTCCACATCTGGTAGCTGCACAGTTGAAAGGTAGGTCTTTAGGAATGGGGATTGCTTTGGTGAGTGGGTATTTTTGGACATGAGTGTCTATATTTTTATCTGTTGTCTTGATATGCCTAGAAGTCTTGTTTAGGTGCCTATTAACCAGGACTTACCTAGGAGGTCCAACCTGCTGAACACATGTTGCCTGGCACATTTTGCCATCACTAGTACTATCACAGAGGTCATCGCTACTGTGGTCAATGCATCTGCCACCACTGTCACAGTCACTACCCCCACCTCTGTCACCACAGAGACCTCAGTCTCTGAAGTCCAGTTTATAACTTATGAGACCAATTCCCTCATTTCTCATCCCATATGCCTTTCGTATATTGCCCTTCCCCCCCAATGAATGTCTCATGGAACCTTAAGATTTATGTCTCTTGGCTCTCCTGTGTTCTCTCAGTCCCCACTCCCCAGGAGCTCACAGGATAGTCCATGGTTTTATTGCTCCAAGCTTGGAGAGGGGGCAAAATGAAATTTTTCTCTAATGCTAGCCTTTCATTTTGGGGAGTCACTGGTGATTTTTTGATTCCCCAGCTGAATTTAGGGATTGCACTAGCTGTGGGGCTCTTTTTATGCTAATGAGGCACTACCTTTTAGTGGAGATGACATTTTCCTTTCCCTTGCCAGTATTACAGCCAATGTGTAGGCGCTCATTATTTTCTTTTTTATGTTCTAAAATCTCTTCTGTTGTTGTTCATGAACTAGGTTAGCATCTTTATTGTATTTTCTGTTGCATTCCATTTTTTCTCTCCTGGGATTTGAACTTCCCCTTTTATACTCTGGCATGTTCTTGTTCTCAACATTATAGGAAGATTGCTTCTAATCTGTCATTTTCCAAGAATTCCTTGTCTCAGCCTTTTTAAAGAGTTGAAAAAGTCTTCAAAATTTATAGAGTGAAATTATAAAATGAATACCACCAAGGTGGATTTCATCTTTATAAAATAACCTTAAAGGAGTTGCAACATAGGTACTTCATGGTTTGGGATAATTTAAATAGCTTTTTAATTTCACTGGTATATATAAATATTAGATGAAATGTGCTTGTATCCAGTTAGCAGATCCAGCTTTCACCAAGAAGGATGGTACCTAATTACATAAAATAACATGGATGAAATTGTGTTTTCTTTCCATTAACTGAGAGAAACTACTGAAAAGAAAAATCCAAAAAGGCAAAAAGTTGTATTCAAGTCCTAGTTTTTGCCAAAATAACATGATTTTGCATACATTCTACTTGGATTCAAATGAATCCAAGTTTTGAAATCTACTTACTTTCTTAATTCATTTAGCATTTGAATTGTGCTGTCATGGAAACTCAATGCTTATTGATATATTTCAATAGTGATGATTGGTGAGAAAATAATTTGACACCCTATTATTTGCATTTTGAATATTTAGTACAAGGCAGCAATAACAACAAAGGAATTTATGTATAATCAAAAGTAAAGCACAGAAGAAGTCATTATGCAGCTGCCAAGCAAATTTATTTCATTCTTAGCCCAACTGCTAAAACAAAATTTTTAACAAAATTAGATAACTAAAAGAAAATAATGTCACATAATATGTGTAAATCCATTTCTGTACTAATTTACTTACTATAATGGCATTTTTATTATTAGAACATATATACATATATATATATATAAAATTTCATGTTATATTAATTGTTCATATTCCAACAAAATTTTATGAGCATGCTTTTTTTCAAAACATTCTTACTATTATTTGATTTTCTAAATTTTATATTTTCTTTCTATATTTTGCTGGTATAAGCTTTGAAAAAATACCATTTTTTATTTCTTGTAAAAGACAAGGTCTGTAAGCAGCAGAAGTTTCCTATGTTACGTTAAGCCTTGGGAAGGGGAAGCTTTACTGATTCTGAGTTGTTGTTTTGTCATTAATAAATGAAAATCTAGGATTTATGCTTTGAGTTATATTTGCACATGAAAGTTTATTTTGTGAATTTTGACCCAGTTGAACTTCAAGTAAAATAATATGGGGT
>VMDO01035645.1:0-15875 GCA_007922755.1 Pedetes capensis | reverse complement strand
CAAAAAAAAAAAAAAAAAAAAAAAAAAAGGAAAAACAGAAAATAAGACACGAAAATAAATCTAACTGTATTAATAATCAGGTTCATTTTTTTAAAAAGTACATGCTGTCTACATAAAATCCTTTAAATATATAAAGACATGGATAAGTTAAAAAAATAGAAAAAAAGATATACCACCCAAATACTAATTAAGTGTCTCTATCAATATCATAGTAGACTTCAAAACAAAGCATATTACCAAAGAAAAAGGGGGGGTCACTGTATAATGGCAACAGGCTTGTATAGGTATATAACAACAAATATTCGAAATACATGAAGCGAACACTAAAAAGGCTGAAAGGAAAAATATGTAAGTAACATATTATACTTGGAGACCTCAATATCTTTTAGTAATCCAAAAGACAGGGTAAGGATGTGGCTCAGTGGCAGAGCACTTGACTAGCATTCATGAGGCACTGGGTTCGGCCCCCAGCAAACAAAAACTCCATAGATTTTGACTTCTATGACAAATGCTAAGCTATCTTTAAAACAGTTGCACATTAAGGTACACAAAAAGAATATAATGTAACACCAGTCACAGGTTATTGTGTGTGGGGGGGAGGATTTAAGATTTACCTTGTATTTCTAAAATGCTTTTGTGCTTCAGTTATAAATTTAAATGCTATAATACTTTCTTCCAAAAAGTATACATGTTTCTAATGAAACATGTTCACTCAAAATTCCACATTTTGGATAAATGCTTTTCAAGTATACCACATAATTCATTCCTCCTCTCCTCTCCTCTACTTCTTTCTTTCCTTCCTCCCTCCCTCCCTCTCTTTCCTTTTTTGGTTTTTGAAGACAAGGTCTCATCATGCAGTCTAGGCTGTCCTAGAACTCATGGTCCTCCTCCTGCTTCAGTTTACCACATAACTTCTTCTTCTTCTTCTTTTTTTTTTTTTTTTTTTTTTTGTGGTAGTACTCAGTGTTGGACACAAGGCCTCACGCATCCTAGGAAAATGCTCTACCACTGAGCTGCAACCCAACGTTTTGTTTTGTTTTGTTTTGTTTTTGACAGGGTCTTGTTAAGTTGTACAACCCTCACCTGGCCTCGAACCTGCAATCCTCCAGCCTCAGCCTCCAGAGTCACCGGAATTACAGGTGTGTGCCACAGCACGCAGTTACCATCTAACATCTTAAGACACTAGTACTTGAATCCTTCTCAACCAGGAGTCAACCACTTCTTTAATTCTTATTTGGCGGGCTGTGGTAGAACCTACATAACATAAAAGTTACCACTTTATTTTTAAGTGTATAATTCCATGGCATTGAGAATATTCACAATGTTGTGTAACTATCACCCCTGCCAATCTCCAAAATTTGTCATCATCTCATCTTCATCTAGAACTGGGCATGGCAGTGTGTGTTTGTAATCCCAGCACTTGGGAGGCTGAGGCAGGAGGATCCCGAATTTGAGACCAGCCTGGGCTATATAATGAGACTCGGCCCTAAAAGAAAAAAGAAATAAAGAAGAAAAGAAAAAGAAAGGAAGGAAAAAGCAAAGAAAATCTGTACCTATTGAACAGCAACTTGTTATGCCTGTCCCTGGCAACCTCTATCCTACTTTCTCTTTCTCTCTCTCCCTCTCTCCCTCTCCCTCTCTCCCTCTCTCCCTCTCTCCCTCTCTCCCTCTCTCTCTCTCTATATATATACACATATATATATATACCTGTTCTGGGCATCTCACATAAGTAGAATCATACAATAGTTGTCCTTTTGGGTCTGGCTTATTTCTTAAAATGATGTTTTTAAGGTTCATCCATGTTGCTGCATGTATCAGAATGTCACTCTGTCTTTGTTTTTGGAGACAAAGTCTTACTATGTATTCAAGGCTAACCTTCTCAAATTCAAAATCCTCCTGCCTCTGCCTATGCCTCCCAAGAGTAGGACTATAGGCATGCACCACCAAGCCCCTCTTACTTCTGCTGCTGCTTTTTCTTTTCTTTTGTCTTGTCTGTTTTTTTTAGTACCGTGGGGTTTCAGTACTGTGATATCCAGCAGGATATCAGTCTTTCTATGGATTCATCTTTCCTTTCTGTGCCTGTATTCTTTCATTTTAGAGTAAGAATGCTTATTCTATGCCATTGCATGCTGGAAGTATGTAACCTGTTTTTTCTTCACAGTGGCTCACAGCTAAATTTTCCTTGAGTATCAGTGGAGACTTTGGACTTGAACTTCTGAACATGGTTGAGACTGTTAGGACTTGGGGGACTATTTACCTCGGTTGGTAGAGTGCTGCTCTGCACTCTCTCAGTCACTGGGTTTGATCACTGCAAAAATGGAAGAAGGACGTAGCAGCCCACTCCTGAAACCATCAGCCACTGAAAACGCTATGAATAGCAGAGATGCACTGACATAGTGCTGGGCATGGCACAGTGTTGGGGAGTATTTTGTTCTGTTGTAAATAGGGTTGCTATGAGTCAGACCTACCACCAACAACAAAGTTGAACTGAACACATTCTGTATTATAAAATGGCCACGATCTTTGGGGGCTAGAATGGAGTGTTGTAGCTTGAATCTAAATGTCCCCCAAAGGTCATGTGTTTAAACACTAGGTTCCCAGCTGGTGGCACTGTTTGTGGAGGGTATGAGAACTTCGGGAGGTGGGATTGTAGCTCTACACAAGTGGCTCCCTGGGAGCAGGCCTTTGGTGGTTTTTACCCGAAGCCCTCATTCTGGTCACTCTGCTCCTGACCTGCCATGCTGCGAGCTTGTCTGACATGGGCCCTGGCACCTGATGCCTGCTGCTGCCAGGCCTGCCCTGCCGCCATGCCATATGCCTACTCTGCTTCGATGGATGAAAATTCTCTTACTGTGACCTTCCAGTAAATGGAATTTTGTTTTGGTCAGTTTCTCTGTCACAGCAATGTACCACCTGACTAATACACCACAGCAGGAGAATAAGTTAAATACACATGAATATGACCTTCCAATCACTGGTACTTCATACGTTCATTAACAATTTTTCAGTGCCTATTATACACCATATGAAAAGAACAGATGTCACTGCCCTCACAAAGTTAGCTTACTGTAGCATACAGGAAAGATGGACAATTCTTTCAGTTTTTGTTGTTGTTGTTGTTTGGGGTTTTGTTTTGTTTTGCAGTACTGGGGGTTGAACCCAGGGCCTCGCACTTGCATGCTTTCAAGTGCTGTATCGTTGAGCTGCACCCTCAGCCCAGGTTTTTGCTTTTTGAGACAGGGTTTCATTAACTTATGCAGACTGCCTTTGGTCTCAAACTTGCACACCTCCTGCCTCTGCCTCCTGAGTTGCTGGGATTACAGGTGTGTGCCACTGCACCCGGGTAGACAATTCTTTTTAATCACAAACTGAATCATTTTAAGCCTAATACTATGAAGACAGAATAAAGAATACTGTAATAAACTCAAACAGGAATATCTGATCTAGACTGCAAAGTAAGCCAAAATTCTCTGAAAAAGAAATATTTAAACTAAGACCTGAAAGAGTTAACCTGTCAAATAACTAAGGAAATCCAGGGGGTCAGCAGGTCTAAAAGCTGAGATGAGGATATAACTTCCCTACCAATCTGACCAACTGACAAAACATAAATGCTATTTAAAGCTAGGAGAATGAACAAAACTGCATGTAAATTGGGGGGCAAAGTTATCAGCAATAAACCAAGAAAAAAAATGCCTAAGGTCTCATGGGTAATGAAAGAAGAAGTTAACAGTTCACTGTATTAAATAATTCTGAGAGGTAAGAGAGGTAAGAATGAAAATTCCAATGAATTTGGTAAAATATAAGTCACTGGTGACTAAGAAAAGACTTCTTTGGGGTCATGTAACCACCTAACCACAACAACACAGTCTAACCAGGAAGAGCCACTTACAAATTGTCACTAAGTGAAGCCAGAAGTATTTCTGACCACTCTGTGATCTTGTTACTTTAAAAAGCAACTTCCTTTTTCCCCCCCTTTTCTTTTTTATTTCTCCATTATTCCTATTTACTATTCTTACCTACTTCCTGGAAATGATAATGGCTAGTTTAAAGTCCTACAGTGACACTATGTTAGAGCTAGATGAAACCTACACATTTAGACCAAAGAGATTAATGGAGTCTATTCTTTATATACCAGATTTCCTGGTGCATTTACCTGGTATTTATCAAAAACATAACTTTTTGAAAAGAAATGAAATCTTTTGTTCATTTCTATTTTGTACGACTCAACAGTGTTAAAGGATATTAGAATATCTTAGCAGAATTTGTCTGAGTCACAAAAGCATGATCGTTTTCTACTATAGCTCTTACAAATTGATCTGTGATTCAATGAATACTGTGCTTTAGTTAATCCTAATCTAATAAATCAAATTCCAATAAACATTTAAAACTATATCACCGATAAATTAATGGTAATTTTTCTAAATAATTTACAAAAGACATTGTAAGAGCTAATTTTTAAATACCTTTTATGTTTTAATCTGTAAATGTCTGCACTCAAATTTTCAGAAGCATATTTGATGGGATATGCTTATTTATATTTCACTTTTTCATACCAGTGAAATAAGCTTAACTTATTTCTAGCCTACTGACATCTGGGCAAAATTCAAAAAACCAAAAAGTATTTTTTTTAATTTATTTTTGGAAATGAGATTTTATTATGTTGGTCAGGATAGCCTTGAATTTACAATGCTCTAGCCTCAGCCTCCAAAGTAGCTAGGAGTAGGCATGTGTCACTGCATCCAGCTCAACACAAAACAAAACAAAATTTTTTTTTCCCCTAGTACTAGGGGTTGAACTCAGGGCCTCACGCTTGCATGCTTCGTAAATGCTGAACCACTGAGCTGCACCCCAGTCCTTTTTTTTTTTTTTTTTTTTTTTTTTTTTTTTTACTTTTTGAGACAGGGTCTTGCTAAGTTACACAGACTGCCTCTGGTCTCGAACTTGCAATCCTCCTACCACTGTCTCCCGAGCTGCTGGAATTATAGGTATGCGCCACCGCACCCGGCTGAAACAAAAAAATTTTTAATGGCTTTAGAAAATAGCCAATTTAGAAAATCTCAAGGGCTGAGAATGTGGCTCAGTAATTAGAGCACCTACCCAGCATGCACAAGGCCTTGTGTTCAATCCTTAATACCATAAAAATAAATCAAAAAGTAGAATTTCATAATAAAGAAAAGGAGAATTAAAATCTAGAATATGCAATGGCAAGTTATCAAGAAATACAGAGTTGTCCACTTAAAACTATTGCAGCATAGCTCACTAGTTCTCAACAAGAACAATAATAGCAGCTGAGCTGAACAACTATTCAATGTGAAGGACTGTCCAGCACCATACAAGACATTCACCGTCTCTCTTATCTGTCCATTCAATACCATAGTGTGCTCTCCTCCCTAGTCACTGTGACTACTAAGGGAGAAAAGGGGTGGGGGGGCCTGGAGATACATACAGCTCAGTGGTAGAGTGCTTGCCTAGCACATACAAGTCCCCTGGGTTTGAGCCCCAGCACCATACTTTAAAAAAAAAAGGAAAATCTATCAAATTATGATTTCCCTTCCCTAAAGGTGTTTACACAATACCACCCACTAGCAGCAGTTTCAAAGCACCGCAAACTTCGTATCTTAGTGAAAATATCTTTAAATGTAGACTGTCAGATTTCCATCTTTTGGGGTTTTGTTTGTTTGTTTTGTGTTTTGCTTTTGGAGACAGGGTCTTGCTCAATGTGCAGTCCAGGATGGGGTGGAACTCGCTACATAGACCAGAGTGGCCTTGGGCTTGCATCGATCCTCCCACCTGAGCCTCCTGAGTGCAGGGATTACAGGCATGTGCCACCATGCCCAGCTAAATTTCTGTCCTAATATAGAAAGCAAATAATATCATCTTAACAATTATTAGTGACACAAAATCTTGATTATGAATAGTGGGTATTATGTCCTATTGTAATAAAGCTCTCAGAAATTAAAGTGTACGTTACCTTTGATCCTATATAATTGATCCCACTCTATTATATTTGAACATAATACTGTTTATTCATTCATTCGTTTGTTCATTCATTTATTTATTTATTCATTCTAGAGACAGGGTCTTACTATGTTGCTCAGGCTGGTCTACAACTTAGGGGCTCAAATGATCCTCCTCCTCAGCCTTTCAAGTAGCTGAGACTACAGGCATGTATCACTATGTCCAGCTAAGATTTTTATTTGACATACACAGTGTACTTTTTCTATTTTATTCTTTTCTGCAAATGTTATTTCTTCCTATAGTGTTGGTCTAACTCTAGAATTCTCTCAGTTATATGGTAATTTTTATCTGCAAATGACCAATATTATTAAATCGAAAGTCTGAAGGGATAGGTGAAGGTTTAAAGATGGCTCCAGGCCTTTCTAAGAATTAAAGTGCATGGGTTTGCGAGATAGTTGCTTGCTTTCTAAGAATTTTTTTAACTTACTTTTGGTTTGATAACTGTGCTAACTACTTAAAAACTCCAAAGATCTGACAGTTGAATAAATTAGAAGAAAGCATTTATTACTAAATAATCAATCTTTAGGACTAAAATACACTACTATACACTACTAAATACTCTAATCAAGTTATTATAATTATTACTAATAATATTTAAGTAACTCACCTGATTTCTTTTAGTCCTTCTCTCTGGATAACTTGAAGGATTTCTTTATGACTCATGGGTGTATTGGGATATTTTTCTAAGACCTGAGAAACAAGTATATAATAATAAATTATTTCTTCTTAAGTTCTTATTATAAATATTATTATAAATATATGTAACTATGTTGCTATGTCCTAACAATTACATCCAAAACAGAGATTTTTTCATCCCAGATATTCTCTCCCTCAATTACAAACACTAAGTCAAATCCTGATACAGAAATGGACCACAAAGGCTAAAATTAATATTGCAGTTACTACTATTAAACAAGAAATTGTTAACTTTCTGCCTTTACTCCCACATCGCATCTCAATCTGTGACCTACTACAAACACCATAAGATTATCCATTTTTATAGTTCCAGCAAAGCCCAGTACAGCATGGATGTACAAAAAGTTCTTAACTAAAATAAATGAACAATATATAGTGAAATTTAAATGATTATTTGTGCTCTGATTCTGATAAAGAAAAAGTATAGTCTGACCTATTTTCTCCACTAAATTTAACTAAAATGCTAAATAGAATGAATGCAGCAGATGGACCAGGAAGGAAATGACAACTACAAGTACCACACACCCAGCAGTGGGTTTTCTGGTTTTGTTTCCTCTGGTACCTCCTGTCCTGGACTCAAAGGCAGTCTCAAACCCAGAATTGTACAGAGAGAAAAATATAGCGAGAAAATGCTCCAAGGGAAGTCTTATCTTTTTTGGTTAAAGACACAGTAAAGGGGGTCTTCCTAAGTGTTAGACAGAGGAAGGGGTAATCTCCTGAGGTGCTTCTGGGGTTTGGGTGGGGATTCTCCCCACCTTTTCTTTCTCTCTGCCCCTACCCCAGATAATCCCATGGCAATAGCTGGTAACACCAGAAATGGCTAGGTAGGGCCTAAAACTCTAAAAAATGAGAACCTGTCCAGTCCCTCAAGTATGGAGAAAATATCTATGATTTGTATTCTTTCCTCTGCCATCCTATTGCTTGGCATCAAAGGCAAACACAATTACAGAAATATGCCACAAACTAGAGAAATAAAAATACCAATTTTCTAACCAGATTACAAGGGAAAAGGGTCTTTAGGAGACAAAAAGTATCAGGGAACTTGCAAAGGACAAAACAAAGTGATACTTCGAAGTTCTAAAAATACTCCTGAAGTCAGTCCAGTAGTATTTATCTGTGGGTCTGACCTAACCAACATTACTTTCGGATAGACCAACACCTAGTTCTAAAACTAGCCACTAGGTGGCACAAATGCAGGCTAGATCCAAAAACCTCTGCAAAGACTTTTCAGTGCCCTGAAGATGGGGAGAAACGTTCTAAGTTGAATCTAACAAGATCAAATGATAAACCCTCCCCTAAAAAAAATAAAATAAAAATTCCATAGGATTTAAACAAGCATTTGATGTCATAAAAATATCAAAATGTCTAATATATAACCCAATCAACACAGAGAACCAGAAAAACATCAATAACTTGCAAGAGAAAAGACAAGCTACAAACCCAAAACGAGAAAAACAATGGAATGATCAGACAAAAGTACAACTGTGGTTCAAGAAGTCAGGACAGATGGGTCTGGGTGATACATGCCTATAGCCTATAATTCCAGCAGTCAGGAGGCTCAGGCAGGAGAATCATGAGTTCAAGGCTAGTCCGGACTATATAGCGAGACCCTGTCATCCTCCCTCCTGCCCTGAGAACAAGTCAGGGTAGCTGGGTGTGGGAGAGTGCCTTTAAAATCAGCTACTTGGGAGGCTAAGGCAAGAGGATCATTTGTGCCCAGGAGTTTGAGGTCAGCCTGGGTAATAGTGAAACCCTATTTCAAAAACAAAAAGAAAGGTGAATATTCTTGAAATAAATCACAGTCTCAACAGCCCAGAGAGGTAAAAATGTTTCATGTTTTGTTACATGTTTTCCTTGAATCTCTCTCTCCCTCTCTTTCTTTCTTTCCTTCTTTCTTTCTTTCCTTTTGGTGCTGCTGAAATTGTTAACTTTGTGTATGCTAGGCAAGTGCTATACCACTGAGCTGCATCCCTAGACCTATGTTTTTGCATTTATATATACCAAAATAAAGTTTTAGAACTAAAAAATACAATAAATGAAATATAAAAACAAATTTATCAGGACTCAATAACAGGATGGAGACAAAAAAGGAAAGAACCATTGAACTTGAAGACAGCAATAGAACTTATCCAATCTGGTGAATACAGAGGGAAAAAAACTGGATGAGGTGGCAAATGCTCATGATCCTAGCAACTCAGGAAGTGGAGGCAGGAGTATCGTGAGTTCAAGGCCAGAGGCAGCCTGCATAATTTGGCCAGATCCTGACTCAAAATAAAAAATAAAAAAAGGGCTAGGGGTCAGGCCAGTGGTAGAGCACTTGCAAAGTATATGTGAGGCCCTGGGTTCAACTCCCAAGTACTATGGTTTAAAGATAGTAACTTCTTGAGATGGAAATTTAAATTCCCCTCTATACACAGCTCTTGCTATATCCTGCAAGTATTAAAATGTAGTTTTCTCTCCCCTCCACTCCTCCCTCCCCCTCTCTCTTTCTCTACTGACCTGGAACTGCAGGGTTGAACCCAGGGCCTCACAAATACTTTCCAAGCATTCTACCACTGAGCTGCATCAGCTCCATGCATGTTAAAATGTACATATCTATATAAGCACCATAAGAATATTTCCAATAACCCATGATGTTTCCTTCAATGCTCCCTCCCAATTAGTAATTCCTAGAAGAATATTTACTAACTTAATTATATCCATTTTTGAACTACATATACAGAGGGTACCAAAAAAATGTATACACATCTTAGGACAAAATCTTTCCATTTTGCTGTTTTAACAATGTGTCATATGCTTGTTCTCTAACTCCACTCTTACTGCACACTGCTTGGTACAGACTTCTGTGGTGAACACATAAACTATTCCCACATTATAGCAGAAGCAGCAGGAATTCATGCTGTGAGAGGCTTCCCCAATCTTCTTTTGTGCACATCATACACAGTACTTTGCACGTCAAATTTATCACAAGTGTGTGCAATTGTTAGGTGTGTGGTAGGATCTGCTGCATATTCATGCCTCTATTGTACTTCCACAATGTTCTCAAATTTCAAATACCACTTCAAAATGACAGGTGTACTTCCACCATTTTCTTTGACTGTCCTGCCTGTTACATGGTGGTACCAGCATTCATTTGATTAATTCTACCTTTTGAGCAAACATCATACTGCACATTGCTACCATAGTTCAACTTCAAAAAGTAATACATAGATAACAACTCTTGAAATGTGTATGCATTTTCTGGCACAGCCATTATGTGGAATCTTATGCTTATGCTTAATCTTATGCTTAATAGATCTGACTTACTTCACACAACCTTATGTTCATATATTTTCATAATATTCCACAGGATGAAAACATTACAATTAATTGATGCATTCTATTCTTCATGGATGTTTAGACTGTTAATGAAAACATCAGCCCCATGTATGTCTATGATTAGGTAATAATTTAAGAGTTGAGAGCCTGGCCGGGCATGCTGGTGCACGCCTGTAATCCCAGCAACTTGGGAGGCAGAGGCAGGAGGATCACAAGTTGGAAACCAGAGGCAGTCTGCATAATTTAGCGAAACCCTATCTCAAAAAACAAAAAACAAACAAACAAAAAGTTTAAAAATAAATAAATAAAAGGGCTGAGGGTGCAGCTCTATGGTACAGCACTTGCAAAGCATGCAAGCTCAAAGCCCTGGGTTCAACCCTTAGTAATGCAAAAAAAAAAAAAAAAGGGTTGGGAGCCTGGTAAAGTAGAACTCACCAGTATTTCCAGCAAATGGGAGGCTGAGATAGGGGGATCACAAATTTGAGGCCAGCCTAGGCTACATGCCAAGTTGGATCCCTAAGCAAAAACATGAAAATGAAAAACAATATTCTGGCTTGAACACCGGGCGAGGTGTCGCACGCCTGTAATCCCAGCAACTTGGGAGGCGGAGGCAAGAGGATCGCAAGTTCAAGACCTGAGGCAGTCTGCATAATTTAGCAAGACACTGTCTCAAAAAGTAAAAAAAAAAAAAAAAGGATGGGGGTGCAGCTCAGTGGTCCAGCATTTGCAAAGCATGCAGGCGCGAGGCCCTAGGTTCAACACCCCCAGTACCAAGGGGAAGAGAAGAAAAAAAAAAAAAGATTCTGTCTTCGCCTTCAAAGATTATGAGTAACTCTCAACTTGGACTTCACAAATTCTAGTATTAATCAAGCTAGACAACGGTGTTCAATTTCCAATGATATGTACTTCACAGTATTCCACACAAAAAAATAACTCTAGGTGTTGAGTTAAAGCTATAGAGTCATATACATGATATACAAAGCAAGGGGTTTTTTTTCCCCTGCTGTGGTTTTGTGTCCTCCAAAACTCATCCTAAAATTTAACCTCCATTGTGACAATGTTGAAAGGTAAGACCTTTAAGAGATGCTTAGGTCAGTGGATTAACAGAATGGATTAAATATCATTACCTCAGGAATGGGTCTGCCCCTGTTTGCTCTTTCCCTCTCCTTCCACCCCTCCCTCCCTCTCTGTATGCCTCAGTATCTTGATTCTCTTAATGCTGGGTTTCCCAGCCTCCAGAACTGAGTCAATAAATTTTTGTTCACTACAAATTGTCATCTCAGATATTCTGTAATAGCAACACAAAACACAATAAGACACCTCCAAAGGAATATGTGTGTGTACATACACACACACACACACACACACACACACACCACATATATGGGCTGGGGTTTAGTTCAGTTGATAGAGTGCCACTCTGTGCTCTTGAGGCCCTGGGTTCGATCCCCAGCATGGCAAAAATAGAAGGACATGGGAGCCCACTCCTGAAACAATCCTAAAAAGCAATCAGGCAGTGAAAACCCTGTAAGAGTCACTATACATCCAACCCAACTCGAAGGCGCCCAGATATATACATATATATATATATATATATATATATATACATATACACACACACACACACACACACACACACACACACATATATACACATATATACTTTTTTTTTAAAAGAAAGTTTGGAACACACAAAAAGAATAGGTTTTACTTGTAGAGGGAAGAGGATTCTACAATGAGAGAATATGACATAATATTCTGCCATTTAGTTGTTATATTAGTAAATCACATGACAAAAATCTATTAGATCATATTTCTGATGTCAGCCTCATCTAAAATTTCACCATTATCTCTAAGGTGGAGGAAAAAAACAAACAGCATACTTGTCTCAGACTACCTGCCCTTTTATATTTCCACTGTTTTCATCACAAAGAGCTAACAATATCCTACACTAATCCCTGCCAATCCATACAAAAATTTACAAAAATGTAAAATATTGATTTTAAGTTAAATGCCTGTAAGGTCATTCACCTATTCTTTAAATTGCATTTACATTACAGCACGCAAATACTGCCTGGCCACTGGCACATGCTTGTAATCCCAGAGACTCAGGAGGCTGAAGCAGGAAGACTGCAAGTTCAAGACCAGAGGCAGCCTTCCTAACTTAGCAAGATCCTGGCTCAAAATAAAAAAATTAAAAAGGGGCTCAGAAAAGTATGTGTAAGGCCTTGGGTTCAACCCTCTAGTACTGCAAACTAACAAAACAAAACAAAAACAAAAACAAAAACAGAAACCAAGATTACAAAACGCCAAAAAATAGGCTGCTCTGCCAGAAAAAAATACAAGTAAAAAATCACAGGATAGACATATAGTCACATGCAATAATATTTTGGTTAAGGATGGCCATAGTTGTGCATATCTATAATCTCAGTACTTCAGAGACTGAAGCAAGAGGATAGTTCTACACCAGCCTGAGCTACATGTGGCAAGCCTGTCTCAAAAAAAATTTTTTTTGTTAATTAATCATAATGCAGTAAATGTCCTGAGCTAATCCCAACTGTATCAGAACGTAACAAGGAAACCTAGGTAATGAGGTTGTATGACTGCTTGAAATAGTGGCTTATGTCCACTGAAGGAGAAAATGGAAATTAATAAAAATTTCTGTGGTATCATTTCTGTGGCGTATCAAATCTTAATTGAAAGGTGATAATTAAAGCACTTCCAGAATGAGCCACATTCAGAACTGAAAACATTTCTATTATCCATGGTAATGAGAAAAATTAATGTTTTATTATCTATTATCCAGAGCAAGGAATTACTTTAATAAGGTTAAATTTTATTATTTATATAAAAAAACTTAAATGTGCTGGCATATGACTTTAAGCTACTAGATGTGGAGATCTAAAAATTAATTACGTTTTTTTAGGGAAGGACCTCACTAATTTTTGAGGGTTTCTATTTTTAACAAAACAGAAGAAACTAGTTATAACTACTTAACAAATGTTTATTTTGCTTTAGTTTGTTATACGTCTAGGCATTTAAAATTAGTTTACTATTTAGAAAATTAGTAAGCTAAATTTTTTCAGAATATTTAGAGCTATAAATTATGGAATAAATAAAAATGTTTTATTAAAAACAAGCATTCTGTATTTTTAACTTCCTATTACAAAAATTTTACATCTACAAATGTTTAAAAAAAAAAAAAAACACCACAATGAGCCATTATGTACCCATCACCCATCTACAACAATTATCAACATGTGCCTCTCATTTCATCTATACCTCTAGCCACCACCCCTCCGCAAGCTGGCTTATTTTGAAGCAAATTTCAAACATTTCATCCATAAACACTTTAGCATGTATCTCTAAAAAGGACAAAAACTTACAAAATTTTTTTGATACTTCAGAAAATAACTATTGTTCCTTAACACTAAATTATTTAGTCACAGTCCTGAATTTTGCAGTACCGGGAGGCTTGAGCCCAGGGCCTTGTGCATGCTAGGCAAGTTCTCTATTACTGAGCCACATCCCTAAACCCTTTTTTACTTTTTAAGACAGGGTCTTGCTAAATTGCATAGGCTGCCTCTGGCTTCAAACCTGTTGCTCCTCCCAAGATGCTGCTGCAGCCTCCCAAATGGCTATTATATGCATGTATGACCACATCTGGTTCAAACTTCTATTTTTAACAGCTAGTTTGTTCAAATTGATCTCCAAAGACCCACACTTAAAGATGGGTTTAGTGGTGTTCGCCTGTAAGGCCAGCACTAGGGAGACTGAGGCAGGAGGATGGTGAGTTCAAGGTCAGCCTGGGCTACACACTGAGACTTTTTCTCAAATAATAAAAAATTGCCTTTCCTCTCTTCAATAGCTTTGTTTTTATTTTCATTTACATTTAATTCTTTTAATTCATTTCAGAAAATGTACACAGAAGTGAGGAAAATGCAAAGATATGCTAGGGAAACCCAAGAAAGAAAAAGAGGAAAACAACAAAATGGCCACGTATTTCTGAGCAAAATTACTACATTCAACTACTACACCCTTTTACAAATTTAATGTAAGTGAGCCAGGTGTGGTAGCACACACCTGTAATCCCAGCCACTTGGGAAACTGAGGCAGGAGGATCACTGGTCTCAAGGCCAGAGGCTGCCTGTGTAACTTAGCGAGACCCCTAACCTAAAATAAAAATTAAGAAATGGGGAGGGGGTACAGCCCAGTGGTAGAACACTTGGAAGTTTTTGCAAAGCCCTAGCTTCAAACCCTAAGTGAGGCGCAAGAAAAAAAAAAAAGGTCAATGTAAGTGGAAAGAATATAGTGCTTTCGCAAAACATTTACCTTACTCTAACCATAGGAGGGCAGTGTTTATCACACAAAAACTCATTCCATTTGGAATTGTTCAAGGAACTACAAAATACAATTTTTAGAAATTACTTTATGACAATATAAGTAATCACTCAGAAGAACTAAAATTAAAACAGAATGTACAGTACAATGAAATAGATTTTGGGTGTTTTGTAAGGGAGGTAGAATTGTGGGGGTCTTTTGTTTTTTTGAAACAAGGTCTCATTGTGTGGCCCAGACTGGCCTGTAACTTGCTATATAAACTAGCCTGGCCTTGAACTTGAACTTGAGTAACTCCTCCTGCCTCATGCCTGCTGAGTGCTGGGATTACAGGTGTGTGCTACCACATTCACGTTTGATTTTTGGAGATGTTTCCTTGCTATTGTTTTGTTTTATTTTATTTGAGACAGGGTCATGCTACTCAGCCCCAGCTGGCCTGGAACTCTATGTAGCAAAGGCTAGTCTCAAACTTGCATCAGTCCTCCTGCCTCAGCCTCCCAAGTGCTAGGATTTCAGGCATGCACCACCATGCCTGGCATCTGAAATAGGTTTTTTTTGTTTTAGTTTACTTTTGAGTACTAGGGGAGCTGAACCCAGAGGCTCATGCATACTTTTTAAGCACTCTACCACTAAGTTGTACCTCCAATCCCTTTTAAAATTGTCTTTATCTTGAGACAGGGTCTTCCTACATAATACAGGGTGCCTATGGCCTCAAATTTGCAAGCCTCCGGGCTCTGCCTCCTGTGTTGCTGGGATTACAAGAATGTTCCACCACACCCACCTGAAAGATATTTTTTAAATGCCTCACTGGAGAGGCTGTGGAGAGGCTGAGGCAGAAGGATTGAGAGCACAAGGAGAGGCTGGGCTATAACAGTGAAACCCTGCCTTTAAAAAGATAGTGTTTAATACGCTACTCTCTCAGCTTATAGATTCTCAATTCAGCTAATAAAAAGGATTTAAAATGATATTTTCCAAGTACCCAAGAATAAATCTAGGCAGCCTCTAAGATTTGAATTTGACGCTTGCCTAAATGCAGTATTTAAATTATTGGTGGACTTATAAATTCATTCCAGATTTGCAAAGATGTGGTATCTGAATTTTGTATAATCTAGATGATTTTATTTTACATTTAAAATGTTCAACTTAATCTGGGTGTGGTAAACTGTAATCTCAATCATCAAGAGGCTGAAGCAGGCAGGGCGCGGTGGCGCACGCCTGTAATCCCAGAGGCTTCGGAGGCGGAGGCAGGAGGATCGCAAGTTCGAGACCAGAGGCAGTCTGCATAATTTAGTGAGACCCTGTCTCAAAAAGTAAAAAAAAAAAAAAAAGGACTGGGGGTGCAGCTCAGTGGTCCAGCACTTGCAGAGCATGCAGGTGTGAGGCCCTGGGTTCAACCCCCAGTACCGCAAAAAAAAAAAAAAAAAAAAAAAAAAAAAAAAAAAAAAAAAAAAAAAAAAAAAAAAAAAAAAAAAAAAAAAAAAAAAAAAAAAAAAAAAAAAAAAAAA
>VMDO01035644.1:0-15882 GCA_007922755.1 Pedetes capensis | reverse complement strand
CCTCCCTCCTTCTTTCCCTCTACCTTTATTCCTCTGCTTCTCTCTCCGTTTCTTTGCCTTCTTCCTTCTTCCCTTTCTAGAAGACAGGGATACCAAAAGGAAAGCAAATACAAAATTACAAATATAATCATTTTAAGTAAATGCTAAAATCTCATATGAAAGGATGAGTTTCTTAATACTATGCAAAACTACCAATATGTCAGTTACTTATAGTAGATTGAAATATATTCTCAAAAAATAACTATGTTCTTAGTAAGCATAGGAAAAAGAAGAAATCTCCATACCTGAGATAGAAAATATTTTGACTCTGGAAGTTAGATATTTAAAAAGCAAGATGGAAGAGGGGATCATTTAAGGAAGAGCATTGAAAATTGAGAGTGGAGCTGATAGGTGGGAAGAGGTTAATTGATTTGGATTTTGGAGCAGGAAATAGTTTCTATGAGAAAAATAATATTGCAAAGTAGATAGGACCTGCACAATGGCATGGAAAATACTGCTCTCACTTCAATAAGGCAAATTTAGGGACATAGCTATTAATCCCAGAAGAACTCAACAGGAAGTCTCTTTCAGAACTTTATATTCCTAGGACTTGCCTCTGTTCAAGCATCTAAGAGAGTTTCTCTGATATGTTCCACCATAGGTCTGGAGGGTCTGTGAGGGTGACATATCTTCAGTGTCAGGGAAGCATCCTTATGTATGCAAATGAATATCCCCAATGCACCCAGGGTGTTATCACATATGTCATATGTGTCATGCATTACTCCACTCACAGTAGTGTCAATCATTTTTAATTATACATGACTACTGCTATCTGCAGTAGGGTACCACACACAGCATGTACAAAGATTGTATCCCGCCTGAACACCTATTCATGCACCTATGAAACAACCATGTGAGGTTTTCAAGCCATGAGTATCATAGGCATTTGTACAAAGGACTTTTGTAGCACCCACTCCACTTTCTTTCATTATGTTTCCCTCTCTGAGTGTTGTGCATTTATATGTTGGAGCTTTCACATTGCAGTTTTCAGAACTGAGAGATATTAAACTTCCCTATCAGACTTTTTTACCCATGGAAGAATTATCCTTGCGTGCTTATCCTGTTCCTTTTCCCAGTGTTTCATATATATATATATATATATATATATATATATATATATATATATATGCATACATACATGCATATACATATAAAAGATGATACGCACAGACAGCTTGAATACCTCACATGGATAGGACTATTACCTAGGAATACTTGGATGGGAGACTATCTGGGAGCACCAGATGCTATAGTCTTGGGAGAAGGATTTGGTAACCCACCGTAAAAAACAATCAGCTATTGAAAACCCTATGAATAGCAGAAAAGCAGTGACAATAGTGCTTCCTCTATTGTACATAGGGTTGTTATGAGTCAGACACTAACTCGGTGGCACCTAACAACAACAAATGAGCTATATACTTCAGTTACTAAAACACAGAATAATCAGGTAAAACACATGAGCTTGGAAGGAAAGAACAGGAGAATAATCTGTAGATTGAGGGATGAGGAGAGTGGAAATTTCTTTTCTTCCTCAGTCTCTGGTGTGTAATAACCTCATTTTACTAATCAGGAGAGATTTATACAAGATGAAAAATTTCCTATGTGGCTAAAGATGCTTTTATACTCTTTAGACTCTTAGGTATTCATTGTCCTTATCTGGAATGTTTGCTCAGAGCATGCTATTGGTTTTGTTTCATTCTGAGATATGCTATAGGATGTGTGTATCTCTCTGTGAAACTGAATCTCGAACACCAACATATAGGCGTACAAATATATTCAATGAACGTCAGAGCTAAGGATTGATGATTCAGGTGGCTATGGCCTACAAAAGGGATTCACTCTCCCCCTAGTTTCCAATCAAGATAAAATGTTTATTCAAGGAAGTTATAAACTTCTAGCACTTGACATCCACCTCATGCATTCAGCTTAATGTTTCAGAGAATAAATTCCAGGAGGGTGTTGGTGAGAGGTCAGGTACAATGTTCAAATACTCAGCCCACCTTCATAGAATGGAGGTTTGACTACAGGTGCAGCACCGTAAAAGTACATGATCTACTGCCATGATAAGTACCATGCTCACAAAGCTCAAACCTCACTGTGAGAAGATCAGGGCACTGTCCTTCATGCCTAAACCAGATCAGTGATCCTAAGATTTTGCCTAGTATGAGAGACCGGATTGGATAACAGAATTTATTAAACCCCTCCAAAAATTATTTTATTTGTAACAAAGTGAAAGGAAACTTAGGGCTAATTCATTCTCAAAAACAATGTAGTTTTGGTGATCAGAAAATAAAATGAAGCTTAAGACAAAACATAGGCCAGATTGTTTGCCAGGGAGAGCCGGGGAAAGAGATAGTTAGACAGAATCCTCTTCATATCAGAACAAACCAGAAAGACTTTCCTCAAAAAATGCCATTGCAAAGCCACCCAAATTATTTGGATAAATCTCTGGAGAAATTTCTGCCCATGGTGTTTTGAAGTATACAAGATAATCATTTGCGATTAAAGAGTCTAGGGGCTAGGTGCATGTTATGGTTTAGATATAAAGTGTCCCTTGGGCTCATGTACTGAAGGCCTGGTCCCCAAAGCAGCAGTGATTTAGTGAGAGTTTTGCAAAGTGACTGGATCATGAGGGCTCTGCCTTCCTGAATGGATGAATCCACTGATCGATTCAAAATTTATAAAGACTATTGCAAGGTTCAGGATGTGGTGGTACACACCTATTATTCTAACATTTGAGAAGCACAGGCAGGATGATCATGAGATTGAGTTCAAGGCCAACCTGGGTTACATAGCAACACGGTCTCAAAAAAAAAAAAAAAAAGATCAGGTGCTATGGTGGTACACACATGTAATCCAAGTGAATTTGGTGGCTGAAGTAGGAGGATCGTGAATTCAAGGCCAGAGGTAGCCTGCACAGCTTAGCAAGACCCTATCTCAAATATACATATATATGTATGTATATGTATATATATACACACACATACATATGGGGGATAGGAGTGGAGTTCAGTGGTAGAGTATTTGCCTAACAGGAGCAAGGTCCTGGGTTCTACCAGTGCTACCTAAAATAAATAAATAAATAAATAAAACCTTCCTTTCTCCCTTAATAAAATATCAGACTTGATTGAATGGGTAAGAACCACTGACAATAGTATCGGGCATAGCACAGTGTCAGGTAGTGTTTCTATTTGTTGTAATAGTGTCATTATGTGTGAACTCAAATCAAAAGCACCGAACAACAACATCTCCAAAGAAGATATGCTGTGAATGGCAATTAAATGGGGCAATTCTCAACATTTTCAGAAAATAAGGAAATGAAAATGAAATCCAAATTAAGTCAAAATGATGATAAACTACACTTATTAGAATGTCTAATCAAAACAAAACAAAAACTTCTGATACCAAGTGCTAGTTAGGATTTGGGAAACTGGAACTCCTCTGATACACTGTTCAAAGCAGAACAAAGTATTAAAGCTATTCTGACAAACACTTTTTATAAATGTCTTTTTCTTAGTTCAGTACTGGGCAGGTGAACCTGAGACCTTTTGCATGCTAGGCAAGTGCTCTACCACTGAGCAGCACTGAGCCAGGGGCTTGCTAAATTGCACAGGCTATCTCTCATCTCAAATGCATGATCCTCCTGCCTCAGCCTCCAGAGTTACTGAGATTACAGGCATGTACCACAGCACCTGGCTATAAATGCCTTGCAATTAAATTTACACTTACTACATTATCCACAAATGAGATTCCCAGCTATTTAAAAAGTAAAAGGAAACTAATTTATTTTCACACATATTGTCTTCATTAGCTAGATTTACATTTGCTAATGAACAGAAACAATCCAGATGTCCTTAACATGAGATTGGAATACTCGGTAGGTAACAAAAAGAGCCAAGTTATTGATTCTTCTTAACTCCTCTCTCTTTTTCCATGTCCCCTCTATTGGTCTACTTTTACTGCATTAATGTAGTAGTCAGACTTAAAAGGAGGAAGTTTTATTTTGGCTCCTGTTTCATAGGTTTTAGTCCATAGTCAGCTAGATCCATAGCTTTGGGCCTGAGGTGAGGCAGCATATCATGGTGGACAGGAAGCAGAGAAATAAATAGAAGGGTAAGGGATAAGATATGCCCTTCACAACATGACAACAGTTACAATCCTTCCCACAGGACCTACCTTCCTCAGTTTCCACCACCTCCAAATAATCCATTCAATTAGAAATCCATCAATGAATTAATCCATTGATTGAATCAGAAACTTCATGGTCCAGTGACTTCTCAAAAGCCCAATCAGCTAGCAACTAAGCCTTTAAATAATGAGCCTTCCACGGACACTTCAGATGCAAATAATAATTAAGGATACTGTAAGGGAAGAAAGGCTGGGATTTAGCTCAGTTGGTACAGTGCTGTGCTGCAGTCTCTGAGGTCCCGAGTTCAATTCCCAGCACTGCAAAAATGGGAGAAGGACCTGGCAATCCACTCCCAAGGCAATCCTGAAACAGTCAGCCATTGAAAACCCTGTGAGGGTCGCTATGAGTTGGATACCAACTCGACAGCACATAACAACAACAACAGCAAGGGAAGAAAAATCAAAACAAAAGATATATATTTAAAAAATAGTAGCAGCAAATTGTATCAAGGAGTATAATTTGGGACACATGCTCAAATTCTAATAAATTGTGACTTATAGAGAAATTATTTTACCTCCAAAATAAATATCTTCTAGGCAGATGAATCGGCTGGGGTTTAGCTCAGTAGGTAGAGTGCTGCTCTGCAGTCTCTGCAGACTTGGGTTCAATCACCAGAACCACAAAAATGGGAGAAGGACATGGCAACCCATTCCCAAAGCAAAGTCAAAACTATCAGCCATTAAAAACCTTATGAGGGTCAGTATGAATCAGACCTGACTCAATGGAACCTAACATCAATAACAAGGCAGATGAATAAAGAATGGCATTCAATACCCTGATAGTAAGACATTTGGGGCTAAGTAGTTTTAGAGTTTTGAATTTCAAAGGGGTGTTTAGATGGTCAAAAGGAGAATCCTTCAATATGGTGAAGGGATCTAATATATTGGAACATTTTATCACATTTAGGGTTTTGGGTAGGGTGTAATTATGTAAAAAGATGATACACTCCACAGACAGAAAGGAATACCATGACTATGGTAAAAAGCTTTTCTCCAATTCCAGTCTGGCAACTTTGGAAAGAGAAATATGAATCCAATAAGCACTCAAAGAAGTGTTTTTCCCAGACCTTTAGTTGCTAAGTCTCATTTCAGAGAATTCATCTATAATGTTCCCCAAGCTAGTCCAGCACTGATAGGTACAAGGGAGGAGGATAGCTGTGCTCTAAGGAAAGTATTTCTCTGCATGCAAGTAAACACCCCATGCACCCACCTTGCCATTGCTTGCATTGTCCATGTCCTGTGTTAATCCGTCTTAGAAGTTTCAGTCATATTTAATTATATTGGATTGTGACTCTCTGGAGTAGGATACTACACACAATTTTCTCAAGGACGAATACACTGCATAAACAATCATTCACATTTCAAATAATCCCTCAAATGTTTTCAGTCTTTGAGTGGCCACTAGTATTTGTTCAAAGGATCTCTGAAAAACTCTTCCCACTTTTTTCCTCATTTATTTCTTTTTGAGTTTTGTCCACTTACTTGTATGAAGTTTCCACATAGCAGTTTTCAAACTATGAACCCCTAAGCTTTCTTGCTAGGCTTTCCTGATCATGGGAAAAATATTCTTGCATGCTTTATGACATTTCTTCTCCTATTCTGATATATAATGCATGAGCACTTGTACTGCATTCCCTAGATCCAATACTGAACCAGAAATTGCTATTTCACCTGTCTGTATTTGTCAACCAAAGGTTTGAGTCCCTTTACCTGAGTTACTTACCTCAATGCCCAACTAAAAAATAGTCAAGGGAATCACACAAGATCCTGGAAGCAAAGAATGAGAGAATAATCAGTGTATGGTAGATAAAATAGCATGTATCCCTTTTCCTCATCAAATTTTAGAATTACTAAAGGCCATTTTACTTATTATGAATGATCTACAGGACAGAAAATGTGCTAGGTACCTAGACCTCCCTATTGATGGGGCTTATATTTCTTTCAATACCTGGGTTTGTGAGTCTTTTCCTGAAGCTAATTTTTTCTCAGTATGCTTACATTTTTCAAATCTGACACATGTAGTACCAATAGACTTTATTTCCAGGAAATAATGACTGCTATAGCTGAATAGGAGGTGGGGCATAGTTGGAGGAAATAGGTCACCAGAGTGTGTACCTTTTAAGGTTTTATCTTGTTCCCAGGAACTTCTTCCCTCTCTCTGCTTCCTGGCTGCCATGAGGTGAGCAGCTTTCTTCCCCAATGCCTTTTCAACATGATGTTTTTGCCTTGCCACAGCCTAAGAAAATAGGGCCAGCAAACCATGGACTGAAACTACTGAAACCATAAGCTAAAATAAACCTTTCTTCCTTTTAGTTGATTTAGCTCATGTATTTGTAGAAGATATTTATTTTGGGGGTAAAATAATTTCTCTATAACTCACAATTTATTAGAATTTGAGCATGTATCCCAAATTATACTCCTTGATATGACAAAAAACTAACATAAGCATTAAAATTATGATTTATAAGATAAAAATCATGAATTCCCCATTATGAACAGAAATAAAACTTGTTCTGCACAGCACACTTTTAAAATTGAAAAGATATGCCATCCACTGAGAGAAAATATTTGGAAATTATGTTTCTGTCAAAGGAATTAAGAATGCACATAAAACCCCAAACCTCAATTAATTGGGGAAGATATCTCAATAAATAATTTTCAAATGAAGATATGTGAATGGCAAATGAATATATAAAGAGATGCTGAATATTCTCAGCCAATAAAGAAATGCAAACTAAAACCAAAATGACAAAAATCTACACAAACGTAAGGAAAGCTAATAAAATAAAAAACACTCAAAGAAAATAAAATAATGCTGATACAAAGAGCTGGTGATAGTTTGGTTACCTGGAGCACTGATACATTGTTCATGGTAGTATAGACTGGTAATGTTATTCCTGAAGGTAGGCTCTTTTTTGTTGCTTCTTTTAAAATTGACTGAACATTAATATTGCTGTTGCTGTTAGGTGCCATCAAGTCATATTTGACTCATAGCAACCCTCATAGGGTTTTCAATAGGTGATTGTTTGGGGATTACCTCTGGAGTGGATTGCCACAATCCTTCTTCCATGTTTGCAGTCCTGGGAATTGAACCCAGGACTTCAGAGATAGCAGAGCATCCTGTTTCCTGTGTCTTTATTTATCTCTGTCCCTTTCTTCTCTTTGGCTTGCTCTCTTGCTCTTTCTTCTTTCTCCTCACCACATTAGGAAGGGACAGCAGAAGAAAAGAAAGAATGAAAGACTACATTTTTTAAAAGATTGTGAAAAAATCACATCAAAGACTCCAAAATTTCTCAGTATGATGCACAAATTCTAAGAAACAGATGACATCCATTGCATTCAAACATTCTTTCAAATGAGTATTTTCTAGACTCCTAAAGAAGGACCTCAACACCGAAGAGAGAGAAATGATGTTGGGCTTCACACATGAGGATCTGAGAAGCAGGGGGGAATTTGGAAATGACTAGGAAGAAGTTTTGAAAGTAGGAACAACTAAAAGGCAAGAATAGGTTGACAGATTTGGATATAGGCTTAGGGAATACATTCTGACAAATTAATATCACTCTTTATGCAGAGAGGACCATATAACCACATTGAACTTGTGTTGTTTTAGTTTAGCAACTTTGGAAAAATATATATTCCATGAGAGAAAAAGAGGAAACTTCTTTTGGAACACTTTTTCCCAGTTTTTCCATTCCTTAGACTTGCATGACTAAATCATGTAGAAGGATTCTTGAAGTAAACTAGCAAAAAGGACAGCAAGGATGTGTGTTGGTGTATTTCTGTCCTCTAAAGAACCTATCTTTTTGCATGTGACTAAGCACACCCTATGCACCCACAAGGCTATTGCATATGTCACACATAACATGTGTTACTCCATTGTAAAGGTGTCAATCATAATAATGTTAATAATGTATAACTATGTAAATATGTATAACTATCAATCTCCGGAGTAAGTTACCACAGAAGGCATGTTGATGTCAATATTTAAAATATTTTCTCTGAAAAAGAGACAGTTAAAAGAATTAAATCATTAAGCCACAAACTGAGGGAAAATGTATGCAAATCATGTTTCTGTCAATGGAATCATGAGTATCAACCAAACTAAAAATTGCACAATAAAAATAATATAATAAGACAGAAAGAAATATTACAACAAAATTTTCATCATAGGAGATTTTAAATGGTTAATAAGTACATAAAAGATGTTCAATGCCATTAGTCAGTAATGGCTATAACTTTAAGCCAAAATATGATAAATCTACAAATTGTAAAGAATGATTAAAAATAATTATCAACATCAAGGGTTGATGATAATTTGGGTAACTAGATATTTGATGAATTGTTCATAGAAACACAAATTGGTAAGGACATTCTGAAAAAAATTAGTTTCTCATCAATTTAAACATGAAGTTTCCACAGACCTAGTGATCCTCCTCTAGCTATTTACTTATGGGCTGGGTATGTTTAAGCATGTATGAGTTCCTGGCTTCCATTTCCAGTACCACATATTCATTGACAACTATTTATGCAAGTAAATGAAACTTGTCTTTACACATACATCTGTATATAAAGTTTATACACAAAATTTCATGCATAATCATCAACAGCTGGAAACAACACACATTTCCTTCACATTTGACTATAATCCTACTCAGCAATAAAAAGACAATGTTAATTCACATAAAAACATAGATACATTTTGAATGCATGTTAAATGAAAAGAATCAGATCAAAGAGCAACATATTGTGTAATTGTATCTATATGACATTCTAGAGAAGAGTAGTAATAAAGGTAGAAAACAGAACAGTGGTTGCCACAGGTCAGTTTAAGGTGGAAATTTACTATCTAAAAGAGCAGCTTGAGGGAACATTAGGGTCAAGGGAACTCATCTGTATCATAAATGTGATGGTAGACACAATAATATGCATTTTTTACATAGGGTCTCACTATATAGCCCTAGGCTGGTCTCAAACTCACAATCCTCCTACCTCAGCAGCCCTAGTTCTGAGATTACAGGTATATACCACCATGCCCTACTGAATGTATTTTTAAAAATCCATTAAACACCCTGTCAAACAAAGAGAGTATTATGAACTTTTTAGATGCTTATTTTTCAGGTCAGACATAGTAGTGTGTGTTTGTAATTCCAACAACATGGGAGGCTGAGGAAGGAGGATCTCAAGTTCACAGCCAGAAGCAGCCTGCCTAATACAAGGAGATTCTGACCCAAAATAGAAAGTAAAAAATGGGCTGGGGTGCAACTTAGTGGCAAAGCACCCACAAAGCAGTTATAAGACCCTGGCTTCAACCTCCCAGTACTAGATAGATAGATGGATTAAATACATACATACATACATACATACATACATGACTACAGACAGACAGACAGACAGGTAGACAGACATAATTCCTCAGGAAAAACGTCCCAAGAAGAGAATTCTGTCCCTGACACTCTGGAATTCAGAGATGGTCTTATAGCATACAGTTATTAAATGTCCCAGTTTTGTTAAAGCTCAGGCAAATCAACAACCACCAAGTAGTTAATGGCTCAAAATGAAACTAGAACACACATATACAAATTTTCACCCAAACCCCATAATAAAGCATTGAATAAACTTAGTGTGCTCAAAATGCATAACAAAAATAAAACAGAGGACAGAAAATGAAAGAAAAATGCAAAATCTAACCAAACATACACTGCTATAGTCAGTACTCCTTTTAAGATTTTAAGAGCAAGAGAGAAATTTCTTCCCTCTTGGGAAGTAGTTTTACAAAACATTGAAGCATGGTGATATATGGCATATCAACAGAGACAAAATACCATAAAGAGCCATTTTTGACTTGATCTTTGATCAAAATTAAAGGAGGGAGGAACCAGCTTATCTGCTTTTGTTCAATACAAAGTGAAATTTGTCTGTAACTCCTCAGTCCACCTGATCACTTCCAGGTGTATGGTACTTAACTATCCCCAATTTTCTCCTCTGCATGAAAATAAAAATTACCTATTTTAGAAAGTAACAAAATAAAATCATATCAATGAGTAAATTTTTCTAGATACTATGTATAAACCCTAATAAATTGATACACTACAGAGTACTTAAACATAATTTTCAAAAGAATGAAGACATTCTGGAACCAAGAGAAAATAAGAGATTTAATACCTGAGGGTAAAATATAATGAGCTTCACTGTACTAGAGAAATGAAAAGCAGTAGTTTTAAAGAAGATATCTTGAAATAAGTAAGGGGAAATGATAGGGGAGAATAGATTAAAGAATTTGGGGAATGGTGTAGGAAAGTTTCTACAGAAAGGAAACACACTCCACAGGAATTGAGGATCATCATTACAAAACTGAAAGTCTTGTTCCCATTTCTGTCAGTCAACTTGGAAAATGGGATATGAATTGCAGAAGTAATAGTGGGACTTCTTTTCTTTGCAGCATTCTCAATTCCTAGGACTTGCTAAAAAGGTACCTAAGAGAGTGAGTACTTTTGAGGGAGGCTGGCAGCAGTGGGTGGGAAGGGTAGTACCTTTTCCCTCTGTGGAAGGCTTGCATCTGTGTGCTGCAAAGCATACCCAATTTACGCAGAATATCATCATCTATGTTGTACACGTCATGCGTTACTCCACTCACAGAAGTTTCAATCACATTTAATTACACGTGATTGCTACTTTCTGGAGTAGGGTACAGCACACAGCATATCTAAGGATGGCAATGTTCCTTCAACTCCCATCTGTGCATCTTTTAAACAACAACTCAATGTTTTTATATTATGAGTGGTCATTTGCTTGTTCAAAGGGCCAAAACAATACATACCTCACTGTTTTTCCTCATCTGTTCCTGTCCTCAGTGACTTGGCCATTCATGTTTTGGAATTTTAACATGGAAGTTTTTACAAATGAGTGCCAATGAGCCTTTTTATTAGGTTGCATTTCTAATAGAAGAAATAGCCTTGTTAGTCTTTTCCTGTTCCATTTCCCATTATAATAAAGCATTAAGGATCAAATAGCATCCCCTAAATCCAATAGTTATATAGAAAATACAATTAATCACTCAACCTCCAACCCTATTACTCAAAGATCTGATGTCCTCTACCTAAATTACTTACCTCAACTCTTGAACCATACAATGAACAGTGAAACACACACACAAGATTCCAGAAACACACAGAAAATAAGCAGTTGTTGGGATGGAGAGAATAGGAATCCCTATTCTTCCTCAGATTCTGAGTTTAAAAGGTGCCCATTTTACTTATCGCAAGTGACCTATAAGATAAATACGAACTTGGGATCTAGGGATGACCATATATGCCTCTTAGAACCTGGATTTTCTGAGTCTTCCTGCACCAAGTTGATTTTGAGTATGCTTTTGCAATTTTCAACTAAGACATATGCTACTACTTGCTGATAGATGCCATCAAGTCAGGTCTGACTCACAGTGACCATGTGTACAACAGAAGGAAATACTCCCTGACACTGTGCCATGCCTGGCACTATGTCAGTGCTTCTATGCTATTCATAGGATTTTCAATGCCTAATTATCTGGGGATTGATTCAAGAGTGGTTTGTCAGGTCCTTCTCCCATTTTTGTGGTGCTGGGAAGCAAACTTGGGAGGACAGAGTGGGACTCTTATCAACTGAAATAAATGCCAGCCGCATGCTACTACTACTGTTGTTGTTGTTGTTAGGTGCCATTGAGTTGGTATTCAACTCATAGCAACCCTGCCTACAACAGGTGAAACACTGTTGCCAGTGCTTCTATGCTCTTCATAGGGTTTTCAATGGCGGATTGATTTTTGGGAGTGGGTTGCTGGGTATATCTCCCAAGCCTGCAGCTTCTGGTGTTCCCAGGCGGTCTCCCATCCAAGTACTAACCAGGCCTGACCCTGCTTAGCTTCCGAGATCTGACAGGATCAGATGCCACAGGGCTACAGCTGCAAGCAAAACATAATGGTAGAACCTATTATTTTTCATATTCTCCTCACTTTCTACTTTCCTGCCTTAGTATTCACTACACAGCTTGACAGCCTACTTGTCTTTTTGCCCCCCGTTCTTTTTTAACTCTTGAACCAAAATTATTAAATATTACCCTGAATTTGGATCACAAAATGCAATATGTATTAGTTACTTTTGTATTCCTGTGGCCAACGTACCTGAAAACAACTTAAAGGGAAGAATTATTGGTTTCAGAGGTGTCAGTCTATTGTGTCAGGGGGGTGTGGGGGAGCAGAGTTGCTCACATCATCACAGACCAAGAATTAGAGAAAAGGCAATATAGAACAGGACCAAATAAAATCCAACTTTGCTTAATAAAAGGAAAGAAAGGGGCCAGGGTGAGTTATAGCCCCAAGGGTTTCCCTCAGTGACTGAATTTCTCCAATTAGGCCCCTCTTCTTACCTTTCACCATCTACCAACAATGACATCATATTGGGAATCCATAAAGGGATTAACCCATTGATTATATTGGATTGGAAGAATAAATACTGATAAAATATGTCCATATTACCACAAGTAATATAGAAATTCAATCCAATTCCCAACAAAATTCGAACAATATTATCTACAGAAATAGAAAAAAACAGTCTAAACATTCATATGGTTAACCAAGACTCTGAATAGTTGAGGTAATCCTGTTCCAAATGAACATTTCTGGAGATATCACAATACCTGACTTAAAAGTATACTACAGAGCCATAGTAGCAAAAATAGCATGGCATTGGCACAAAAACTGACACACAGATGAATGTAACAGAAGATCCAGAAATAAGTAAAACAGTTACAGCCATCTGGTTCTTGACAAAGGCACCAAAACCATATCTTGTTGTTGTTAGGTGCTGTGGAGTCGGTATCCGACTCATAGCGACACTCATAGGGTTTTCAATGGCTGACTGTTTCAGGATTGCCTTGGGAGTGGATTGCCAGGTCCATCTCCCATTTTTGCAGTGCTGGGAATCAAACTCGGGACCTCAGAGACGGCAGCACAGCACTCTACCAACTGAGCCAAATCCCAGCCCACCAAAATCATATAGTAGGGAAAAAATACACTTGAACAAGTGCTGCTGGGAAAACTAAACATCCACATACAGAATATTGAAATTAGGCCCCTGTTTCTCACCTTGTACAGAAATAAACTCAAACCAGGCATAATGGTGCACACCTGTAATCCCAGTGACTCAGGATGCAGAAGCAGGAGGATTGGAAGTTTGAAACCAGAGGTACCCTGCATAATTTATTGAGATCCTACTCAAGACAAAAAATGTTTAAAAAGGGTTGGGGCTGCTGCTCAGTAGTAGAGTGCTTGCAAAATATGCACAAGGCCCTGGGTTCAGTCCTATACTACTGCCAAAAAAAAATCAACTCAAAATAGATTAAATACCTTAATTTAAGACCTGAAACTCTGAAACCACTATAGGAAAATACAGAGGAATCAGCTTAAGATACAGGCATCGGCAATGACCTTTAAAGTAGGATTCCAATTGCTCAGGAAATAAGATTAAGAATTGACAAATGGGATTACATAAAATCAAAAATCTGCACAGCAAAAGAAACAATAAACAGGGTAAAGACACAGATTTCACACAGGGAGAAAAAATCTGCCAAATATTTATCCAATGGAGGATTAATATCTAGAACATGGATAGAACTCAAACAACTAATCAAAAGGGCACATAATACCACCATCAAGTAGGCAAATGAACTAAACACTTTTCAAGTGATAAAGTGCAAATGGACAATAAATACATCAAAATGTTTAATGCAAATCAAAACTACATTGAGATTCTGTCTCACCCCAGTCATAATGGCTGATATCAAGAAAACAAACAACAAATCCTGATGAGGTTTATGGGGATTGTGGAGGAAAAACCCTCATTAACTGCTGATGGGAATATAAATTAGCACAACCACTATGAAATCAGTATGTGGGTTCTTCAAAAATTTTAAAAATAAAACTTCTATATGATGTAGCCACAGTACTTCTTGGTATATACTCAAAGGAGTTAAAACTTACTATAGAGATACCTGCATAGTGATGTTTATTGCAGCTCTATATACAATAGCCAAATTATGAAATCTGCCTAGGTGAGCATAAACAGATGAATGGATAAAGAAATGTGGTATATATACACAATGAAGTTTTGTTCAGCTATAAAGAAGGAAATTATGTCACTTGTAGGAAAATAGGTGGATCTGGAGAGCATTATATTAAATGAAATAAGCCAGATCCAGAAAGTCAAGCATTACATATTTTCTCTCTTATGTAAAATCCAGGGGGAAAGGACTTGAAAATAAAAATGGGACTACTAGCGATGTGGAGGCACAAGGGGGAAAGGGTGAAGGGGATAAGAAAAAGTAATAGAAGAGGATAATATGATCAAAGTACATTATTCACATGTTTGGACATGCCACAATAAAACCTCTAATTTGTATAATTGTTATAGACAATATTGCCATGGTCTCCTCTCCCCCAGATAGTCTTTTGAATAGTCTACTTTTCTACATTAGCTATTTCCTGCAACCAATGATAAGGAAGCATTTTAAAGACTGAAGGATAAATCTGGTTGGGGTTTAGCTCAGTTGGTAGAGTGCTTCTCTATGGTCTCTGAGGCCCGTGTTCAATTCCCAGCACCTCAAAGACCAGAGAAGGATGTGGCAATCCACTCCCTAAGCAATCCCTAAACAATCAACCTTTGAAGATCATATGAGGGTCACTATGAGAGCACATGTCTCAAAGGCACCTACCAACAACAACAAAGGATGTAGCTAAGTTGTAAACTATGATTAGCATATGCAAGGGTCTGGGTTCAATCCGCAGTACTACACACAAAAAATGGAAGCATAATGGGACAGAGAGGGAGCTCTCCCCTAAAAAACAAAGAAAAAACTCCTGCATTCCTTTGTGATTATCTTTAGGCAAGAAGGCAAGAATTCACAGTTATCTGAAATGAGCAGTTAAAGACTGAACCCAACTGTATAGTAGGTTTTGGTATTAAATCTCTTCTAATGACCTGAAAAGAAAGATTGAAGTTATATTTTGACAAATTTTCAAGTGCCTGAACTGACTGGTCTCCTTATCTTTGTGGAGTCAGGGGAAACTACCCTGACCTCCCAACTCCACCGCTAAGCCTAAGTATCATTTTTGGTTGCCTGAAATAATGTCTATGAGAAAAGATCATGTATGTCATAATTTTCATTTGCAGTTTAATATCTTTATGATACTGTCAGTGTGAAAAAATAGCATTCTCTTGAACACACATTCCTGGTGGCTGTCTACATTATGAGATATCCATCCCTTATCCTTCTCTCTATGCTCATGTACTCTCCCTTTCAAATATTCCATCTTCAGCTCTTCAATGCTATTGATACTCAAATGATGAATCACAAAGTCTATTAATTAGACTGCTTCCTATAAAATATTGCTAGGAATATTTCACATGGAATACTTCATTCAATATGCCCTTTGAAACCAGTTATTTTCTTCTGGTCTTACTTTCAAACTGGGGCCAATTCTAATGTATCTTGGTCCATAACTAAGTCCAAAGACAATGATCAACAATAAAAGTTCATTGCTTCCTGGGATACATTACTTCTATTTAGAAATTGTTCTATAGTCATTCTTGGGATTAGTGTATCAACAGTATTATCCTTCTACA
>VMDO01035643.1:0-15875 GCA_007922755.1 Pedetes capensis | reverse complement strand
AAAGGAAATGGAGGAAAGCCCTAGGGACCTCCCTTTGCTCATGTGGCATGACTCAAAATGAGGAGAAACAACTGTAAACATGAATTAATAATTGGAACATGGAATGTACATAGTATGAATCTAGGAAAATTAGACATCATTAAAAGAGAAAAGGAGGACATAAACATTGACATTCTAGGCATCAGTGAGCTAAAATGGACGGGTATAGGCCATTTTGAGTCAGACAATCATATGGTCTACTAGGCTGGGAATGAAAAACTAAAGAGAAATGGGGTTGCATTCAAAATCAAAAAAGACATGTCAAGATCTGTTATGAAATACAATGTTGTCAGTGATAGAAAAAATCAATACGCCTACAAGGAAGGCCAGTAATATGACTATTATTCAAATTTATGCACCCACCACTAAGGCCACAAATGAAGAAAGGGAAGACTTCTATCAGCTTCTGCAATCTGAAATAAATCAAACATGCAATCAAGACATACTGATAATCACTGGTGACTGGAATGCAAAGGTTGGAAATGAAGAAGAAGGATCAGTAGATGGAAAATATGGTCTTAGTGACAGAAATGAAGCTGGAGATCGCATGACAGAATTTTTTCAGACCAATGACCTTTTCATTGCAAATACGTTTTCCAAAAACATAAATGGACTTCACCAGATGGAACATACAGGAATCAAATTGACTACATATGTGGAAAGAAACGATGGAAAAGCTCTGTAAAAAATGTCAAAACAAGACCAGGTGCTGACTGTGGATCAGACCATTGCCTTCTCATATGCAAGTTCAAACTGAAGCTGAAGAAAATTAGAACGAGTATATGAGAGCCAAGGTATGACCTTGAGTATATCCCACCTGAGTTCAGAGACTACCTCAAGAATAGGTTTAATTCATTAGACACAAATAATAGGAGACCAGAACAGCTGTGGCATGACATAAAAGATATCATTCAAGAAGGAAGCAAAAAGTTCTTAAAAAGACAAGAAAAAAAGAAAAGACCAAATTACATGTCAGAAGAGACACTGGACCTTGCCCTTGAACATCGAGCAGCTAAAGTAAAAGGAAGACATGAGGAAGTTAAGGAACTAAACAGAAGATTTCAGAAGGCAGCTCGAGAAGACAAAAACAAATATTATAATGGGACATGTGTAAGGAGCTGGAGGCAGAAAACCAAAAGGGAAGAACACACTCTGTGTTTCTCAAGCTTAAGGAAGTGAAGAAAAAATTCAAGCCTCGAATGGTAGTAGTGAAAGATTCTATAGGTAAAATATTAAATGATGCAGGAAACATCAAAAGAAGATGGGAAGAATACACAGAGTCATTATACAAGAAAGAAATGGTAGATGACCAACCATTCCAAGAGTTTGCATATGAAGAAGAACCAATGGTGTTGAAGGACGAAGTGGAAGCTGCCTTGAAAGAACTGGTGAAACACAAAGCTCCAGGAATTGATGGGATACCAATAGAGATGTTTCAACAAACAGATGCAGCGCTGGAGGTGTTAACATGTTTATGCCAACAGATTTGGAAAACAGTTACCTGGCCAACTGAGTGGAAGATATCCATATTTGTGTGTATTTCCCAAAAAGGGGACCCAAGTGAATAAGCAAACTATCAGACAATATCATTAATATTGCACACAAGCAAAATTTTCCTAAAGATCATTCAGAAGCAACTGCAGCAGTATATAGACAGGGAATTACCGGAAAACCAAGCTGGATTCAGAAGAGGGCAGGGAACCAGGGCCATCTTTGCTGATGTCAAGTGGATATTAGCTGAAAGCAGAGAATATCAGAAAGATGTCTATCTATGTTTCATTGACTATGCAAAGGCATTTGACTGTGTGATTCATAATAAATTATGGATAAAACTTCAGAAAATGGGAATACCAGGACACCTAATTGTGCTCATGAGAAATCTGTATGTGAACCAGGAGGCAGTTGTTCCAATAGAACAAGGAAACACTGCCTGGTTTAAAGTTGAGAAAGGTGTACCTCAGGGCTGTACACTTTCACCCTATCTCTTCAATTTATGTGCTGAGCAAATAATCCAAGAAGCTGGACTTTATGAGGAAGAACGAGACATCAGGATTTGAGGAAGATTCATTAACAACCTGCATTATGCAGATGACACAACTCTGTTTGCTGAAAGTGAAGAGGATTTAAAACATTTACTGATGAAGATCAAAGATCATAGCCTTCAATATGGGTTGCGACGAAACATCAACAAAACAAAAATCCTTACGACTGGGTCAGCATGCAACTTCACAATAAATGGAGAAAAGATTGAGGTTGTCCAACATTTTGCTTTGCTTTGCTCTATAATCAACACCCGTGGAAGCAGCAGTCAAGAAATCAAAAGATGCATTGCTTTAGGAAAAGCTGTGGCAAAGATCTCTTTAGAGTATTAAAAAGCAAAGATGTCACATTGAAGACGAAGGTGCGTCTGACTCATGCCATGGTATTTTCAGTGGCATCATATGGTTGTGAAAGCTGAACATTGAACAAGAGAGACAGAAAAAGAATTGACGCTTTTGAATTGTGGTGCTGGAGACGTCTATTGAATATACCATGGATTGCCAAAAGAACCAACAAATCTGTCCTAGAATACGTGCAACCAGAGTGCTCCTTGGAAGCAAGAATGGCCAGACTGCGTCTTACATATTTCGGACATGGATTCAGAAGAGATCCATCCCTTGAGAAATACATCATGTTTGGGAGAGTGGCAGGTCAACGCAAAAGAGTTAAACTCTCCACCTGATGGATTGACACAGTGTCTGCAACAATGGGCTTAAACATATATAAGATGGTTTGCCTGGCACAGAATCGGCAAATGTTTTGATCTGCTGTACATAAGGTCGCTATGAGTCGGACTCCACTAGATGGCACCTAACAACAACAAGAAGATTTTTTTATTTATCCTTTGTAGTGTTCTCTAAAGATTTCTTTGATCTGTAATAGGATGTCTGTAATTAATTTTGGCAACTTTGTGCAATTTGTAAAATATATTTACGTCCATGAAATTTTCTTTTACCTTTTTTTTTTTTTTTTTTGGTCGTACTAAGAGTTGAACCTGGCGCCTCGTGCTTGTGTGCTTTACAAGTTGTGGACCACTGAACTGCCGACTCTAGTTCCTTTTTTTTCTTTTTGAGACAGGGTCTCATTAAATTACCCATACTGCCTCTGGTCTCCCACTTGTTATCCTCTTTCCTCTGCCTCCTGAGCCACTGGGATTATAGGCATGAGTCACCATGCCCACATGAAATTTTAAGTATACCTTAGTTATACTCATTAAATATTGATATATTGTATATTAATTTACTTAAATACTTTTCTATTATTCAATGCATTTTCCTTTCAGCTGATTAGTAGTGGGCTGCTTCATTGATGGATTATCTAGATGGATTGCTAGATAATCAACCTTTTACTATTGTCTTTTTAGAGTAATTTTACTGTGTTAGAGTGTAGATCTGGTGTGACTTCAGTGCTTGAATATTTGTATGGATTTGTTTCATGGTCCACAAGATGATCTATTCTAGTTAATGATCCAGGCACATGTGAAAAATTGTCTGTATTCCCCAGTTATTGGATCAGCAGTCTATTTTAATTAGGCCCATTTTATTAATTATAATTCATGAAGAATCTATATACTTAATTATATATTTTTCTTTTTGTTATAAATTAATTATGAGTTTGTTAGCTTTTGCTTCTATAATTATGTATGTCTGTTTCAATATCTAGTACTATTACTATCACTTTATATATCTTGATGATATACTATTAGAAAACATTAACTTAACATTTGATTTTCTATAAAATTATCTTATATTATTTATCCTCATATCAACTTACAGTAATGATTCTTAACATTAGGAATTTTTTTCTATGTATTGTTTTAAATCTTAAAAACACAAAAAAATTGATAGCTTATTATACAATGCTTTATGATCCTTTTACCTTTAAAAACTGTTTTCTGTAAGTTAGAAAGAAACTATGTTTTGTCATATATTTTTGGTCATTTTTTTGTCTTATCTGGAATTTATGTTCATGATTCTATTGTAGCCCATTCTGTAGTCAACATGATTTATATATCTCCCACTTAAAAATGTATACAGATAGATTGCATGCATCAGAATTCTCTAAGACCAGGTCAGTAAGCTTTCTAAAGCAATTACTATAAATAAATTAAATAAATAAATAAATAAATAAATAAATAAATAAGTAAATCTAGACAGCATCATATTGATTTTAAAAAATAACAGAGATCTACAAATAGATGTTGCTGTAGAAAAATAACTTATAATGTACTCTATGTGCTAGATGGACATGTAAAAGACAGAAGCAGTGGCACAGGGTTATAATTACAGTGACTTGAGATGGTGAAGCATGAAGATTACTAGTTTGAGGACAAAGGCAGCCCGAGCAACATAGTCAGAACCTATTTTAAAATAAAAAATGAAAAAGGGGGTACCGAAGCTGCCGCTCAGTGGTAGAGCACATTGCAAGCATGTATGAAGCCCTGATTCAACAATCTATTATTGGAAAGAAAAAGATTAAAAAAGAAAGAAAGAAAGAGAGAGAGAGAGAGAGAGAGAGAGAGAGAGAGAGAGGCAGAAAAAAGAAAGAAGGAAAGAAGGAAGAACAGGATAAACAGGCACAGTAGAAAGCAGTAACAATGACAAATAGTTAAATAGAAGGAGACGTGACCAAAACATACAATGATTAATTTTTTAAAATTACAATAAAAAGCACACTATTATTAACTCCCATGTCTAATTTAAACATTTGCTATATTTTTGCTCACACTGTGTTTCTATGAAAAAGCATTTCATTCACTTTTATTTAATATAATCATGAATAAATTTGAGGATAAATGTATAGACTTTCTTTTTTTCCTGCTGGACATAGAATCCAGGGTGTCACACAGGTTAGGCATGTGCTCTACCCCTGGGCTGCATCTATACTAGTATTCATTCCATTTTATTATCTTCAACTTGTTCATTTACTTTAACTTTTCATGACGATCTTCAATTAATTTATATTTGTTATATTTTTGAATTATAATTTCCTTCAATATTCTTTTGGCCATTATCAAATAAATAATAACACAGATTCTTGACTTATGGTAGGGTAGCTTACATTTGTTATTTTATCCCTTAGGCAACAGTTAGATTTTCCAGCCTAGTAATCCCCAAACTATAAACTTTTATCAGCATCCCACCAATAATAATACTATGATTATGTATTTTAATACAATATATTTAAATCTGCCATCACATCATTTTTCATTTACATAGTTAATAGTTATTTCAATGCATAAGTGCAAATGCATATTTTGTATTTCTTTTGCTTTTTCATTTCCTACTGTCATTCATCTATTTCATATGGATAATTATTTTTTCTTTTGCCTAAAGATTTTCTGTTAGAGTTGTTTTCTAGGTCAATTATCTTAGTTTTATTTGTGTAGACATGTCTCTATTTTTTTTTTTTGAAAAATATTATAAATTCTGGTTCTTTATTTATTTTCTTGTTGAGGTATTTGGCAGTTGAACTCAGGGCCTCACCCATACTTTGCAAGTGCTCTAACACAAGGCTTCACCCTCAGTTCATTTTCTATTTGATCTTGAGAAAGGTCCTGCAAAGTTATACAGGCTGCCTCTGGCTTTGAACCTGTGATCCTCCTGCCTTCACCTCTTGAGTTACTGGGATTACAGGCATGAGCCAGCACACCCAGCCTGGTATTTATTTTCCACGGTTATTAAAAACTGTTTTCTTATCACATAATTTTATCATTTCTTTAGAGAATTTGGGCATTTGTCTTATTACTGTTCATGATAATAATACATGTTGATTTCTCTGTTTGATATTAACATACTGCCTTTCCTCTACTCTTGAAGTAATATTAGATGTATGTTGTTAGGTGCCATGGAGTCGAGTTCGATTCATAGCAACCCTATGTACAGGGGAACGATTCTGTGCCAGGTACTCAATCTTATTTATGTTTAAGCCCATTGTTGCAGGCACTGTCAATCCATGGTTTTCCTTTTTTTCATTGACCTACCACTCTCCCAAACATGATGTCTTTCTCCAGAGATCTGTCCCTCCAGACTACATGTCCAAAATACACATAGTAGGCTGAAATAAAGCCTTATCCTAAATATATATTAATTCATCAGTCCCTAGAATATGTAAACATTATCTTATATGAAAGGCAAGGGGATTAAATTAAAGATTTTGAGAGGAAAAGTTTATTTTGGATTGTCCAGGGAGGCTCTACATCCAATCAGCTGCCTTCTTATGAAGAGATGTGTCTCATATTCACACACTGAAGACAACATGATGCAATGATGAGCCAAAGAATGTCACAAGCTGCACAGCCACCTAAGAATAAACAGGCCAGGAGTGAGTTCTCCCAATTGTTTCTGGAGGAAGAAACAATTGTTTCTTCCCATTAGTTTCAGATGTTTGCTTACAGAATTGTGAGACAATATATTTCTGTTATTTTAATCAACCAAGTTTGTAGTTGATTGTTACACAAATCACCCTAGGAAACTAAAACAAGTTGCCATTGTGTGTATACTTTATATTTACTTTCTTTGGTTTAAAAAAATGTAAGATAATGTAAATTTTATTTTCAAATATTATGCCTACTTCTTCTCTATCCTCTCCTCCTGAAAATCCAATTATTGCATATTAGACTACTTCATTATGTTGAATTTATCTGTTAACCTCTGTTCTCTGTTTTTCTTTGTTCCATTTGTTTCCATCTTTATGTGTTGCAATAATGGATTTTCTAATTTCAAGTAATCCTCTTTTTTCCCCTAAGTCTTAAGTGCAATTTAGTCAATATATTACTTTTCCTTAAGTTTCATTATTTCCTATCAACTTTGAAAAGAAAAATTGTATATCTAAAGTTAACTTATGCATTTTTAATTTATAGCCTTGCAAATATAATTCATTTGTGCTTTAAACATATATATATATATATATATATATATATATATATATATCATGAGTGTACAGATAATCTATGAGATTCTGCCATCTTTTCTCTTCTCCTGAGATTTGTAGTCACTGATACTGTTTCATATCACGTGTAGTAAATTTTGATTAAATGCACAAATATAAATGCATATATGCAGACCTTTGTTTTCTTCCATCGATAGTATACTTTGGCTTCATTTTTTCCCTCATATTGGAAGTCAGCAAATTTCTTATGGAAAAAGTTATTTTAAAGGAAGTTTTCAGCATGTCTGTCCTTTTTTCCTGGAATTTCATCTTATTCTAGCTACATTAATTGTTCACTGAGGTCTATACAAAGGGCCTTCAGGAAATATTGTTGTTATTAGGTGCCATCGAGTCAGTATCCGACTCATAGCGACCCTCATAGGGTTTTCAATGGCTGTTTCAGGATTGCCTTGCTAGTGGATTGCCAGGTCCTTCTCCCATTTTTGTGGTGCTGGGAATTGTACTTGGGACCTCAGAGAATGCAGAGCAGCTCTCTACCAACTGAGCTAAATCCCAGCCCTATTCAGGAAATATCAGGTTAATGATATTCCTTCATGATAAAAGCCGTAAAGAAACTAAGAATATGGTAAAGGCATAGTCAAAAAATTGAAAGCATTTCCTCTAAAACCAGGATTGAGACCAAGGTATTTGCTCTAGCCACCCTTACTCAATACAATACTGCAATTCTGAGCTAGAGTAATAAGGCAAAAGAAAGAAATAAAACACATATAAAAGGAAAAAGAAGTCAGTTTACCCCCACTTGCTATGGTATGATCCTACACTTAAAGACCTTAAAGACTCCACCACAAAACTCTTAGATCTGATAAACACTTTCAGTAAAGCAGTAGGTTATGTAATCAATACACAAAAATTGGTAGATTTTCTATATACCAGTAATGAACATGCTGAGAAAGACATCAGGAAAACAATCTTATTCATGATAACTTCAAAAAATAAAATGAAATATCTAGGAATAAACCTAAGCAAAAAGATGAAAAGTCATCTTTAATGAACAATTTTAAATATTGAAGAAGTAATTGAAGAAGACACTAAAAGTTGAAAAACATTCTATGGGCATTAACTGGCAGAGTTAATATTGAGAAAATGGCTATACCATTGAAAGTAGTATACATGTTCAATACAATCCTTACCAAAATTCCAATGATATTCTTCACAGAAATGGAAAAAAAATCTAAAATCGTATAGGAGCACAAAGGACCACAGATAGCCAAAACAATCCTGAGCAAAAAGAGGACTGCTCTATCACAATACCTGATTTCAAATTATACTGTAGAGCTATAGTCACAAAAACAAGATGTTACTGACACAAAAACAGACATATAGACCAACAGAATAGAATAGATAACCCATAAATAAATCCATGCAGCTATGGTCACTTGATTTTCAAGAAAGTTCCCAAAAACATACACTACAGAAAAAACAGCACATTTAAAAAACAGACCTGGGAAAACTAGATATCCATGGGTAGAAGAATTAAACTAGATCCCTAAGTCTCACCCTATACCAAAATGAATTCAAAATGAATCAAAATCCTTTTCTTTTTTGCCTGTACTAGGGAGCTGAACTCAGTGATTTGCATATGCTTTACAAGTGCTCTACCACTGGACTGTTTCCACAGCCCATTTTTTTATTTTGTATTTTGAGTCTGGCAACCTCTGGCCTCAAACTTGCAATCTTCCTGCCTCTGCCTCCCAAATTGCTGTTAGGACAGATGTCCTCCACCACACCTGGCTGAAATTAATAATCTAAACATAAAATACGTGAACTTGAAGCTATTGTTGTTGTTAGGTGCCATCAAATTGGTGTCTGCCATCAAGTTGGTGTCCCACTCATAGTGACCCTACGTACAACAAGTGAAACACTATTGTCAGTGCTTCTCTGCTATTCATAGGTTTTTCAATGGCAGATTGATTTTTTTGGGGGGGCGTGGGTTACTGGGTCCGTCTCCCAAGCCTACAGTATTTGGTGTCCCCAGATGGTCTCCAATCAAAGTACTAACCAGGCCTGACCCTGCTTAGCTTTTGAGATCTAAAGAGGTCAGACACCACAATGCTATGGCTGCAGGCTGAAGCTACTACAGGAAAATATAAGGGAAAGCTCTTCAAGATGTAGGCATAGGCATCAATTTTCTGAATAGAACTCTAATAACACAGGAGAACTGATAATTGCAACTGCATGAAATTAAAAACCTTCTGCAAAGAAAGCAACAGAATGAGGAAATAGCCTACAAATGGGAGAAAATCTTTGCCTGCTATTCATATGGCAGCAGATTAATATACATAATACATTTGTTCTTGTTAGTTGTCATCGAGTGCTGTCCAAAAAATAACTCAAAAAGTAAACACACAATAAAACTAAATAATCTACTCCATAAATAGGCAAAATGAATTGAAAAGAGAGGTCTTAAAAGAAGTAAAAAAAACTAATACATACTATATGAAAACAGATTCCACATCCTTAGACATCAGGGAAATTAAAAACTACTAGATGTGCTGGTTTGTTGTTGTTGTTAGGTGCCGTCGAGTCGGTATCCGACTCATAGGCACTCTGCTGTTCATAGGGTTTTCAATGGCAGATTGATTTTTGGGAGGGGGTTGCCAGGTCCTTCTCCCAAGCCTACAGCTTCTGGTGTTCCCAGGTGGTCTCCCATCCAGGTACTAACCAGGCCTGACCCTGCTTAGCTTCGGAGATCTGACGGGATCAGATGCCACAGGGCTACAGCTGCAGGCAGATGTGTTGGTACAGACTTGTAATTCCAGCACTGACGAGACTGAGGCAGAAGGATCAACATGCGTTCAAGGCTGGCCTGGGCTACAAAAAGAATTCCAGTACAACCTGGCCTACATAGGGAAATGTTTTCTCAAAATACATAAATACATAAATACATAAATAAGAAAATAAATAAAATGACAACAATGACAACAACCACAGAAAACTCTTTACATTTAGATTCCATCCTATCCTAGTCATAATGGCTATTATCAAGAAAACAAAGAAGAACAAATGCTGGCAAGGATATAGGCAAAAATGAATATACACTCTTGGCAGGAATGTATGAAGTTTCCAGTATAAAAAAATAGAAGTATCTTAACAATTTTAGGTATATGCCTAAGTATAGTGGACTGGAAATCATCCTGTTTCAAAAAAAAATAAGTGAAACACAGAAAGACAAATAATCAGGTTTTCTCTTAAAAAAGCAAGATGTAGAAAACACACACACACACACACACACACACACACACACACATAATTGTTGTTGTTGTTGTTGTTGTTGTTAGGTGCCATCGAGTCGGTATCCGACTCATAGCGACCCTCTCTACAACAGGGGAAACACTATTGTCAGTACTTTTCTGCTGTTCATAGGGTTTCCAATGGCAGATTGATTTTTGGGAGGGGGTTGCCAGGTCCTTCTCCCAAGCCTGCAGCATCTGGTGTTCCCAGGCAGTCTCCCATCCAGGTACTAACCAGGCCCGGCCCTGCTTAGCTTCCGAGATCTGACAGGATTGGATGCCACAGGGCTACAGCTGCAGGCACATGTATAATTAGTAGGCAGTAATTTGGGAGGAGAAAAAAAGACCGTCATTAGGTGGGGGAACAAAAGAAGATGATGGGAAGGTGAATCTAAACAAAGCATATGGTATGCATTTATGAAGGTGTAATAATGAAATCCATTATTTTGCACAATTATATATACTAAAAATGGATTACTTTATCAGGCATTTTATTAGAGTCTGCAGAAGAAACCCTACACCTGATATTTTAACTGGGGCATCTATGGCGATATCCTGAGTATCCCATAAATGTCTGTACATTAAATATTTTTGAATAAAATAATTTAATTTGAACCATGTTTTTATGATTCAATATTATTCCTCTAAATTAAATTCTTAAAACATAGGAGTTGTTACTTTGTTTCATAAACATTGCTTCAAAATGAGATATCCTATCAGAAAAATCTAGTGTACATTTTGGTCTGAGGAAAGCGAAGATGAAGTTAAATTCCTTTTTTTGACATGTATTAATAAATTATTCAAAATAAGTATTTGAATAATTATCTGCAATCTGTGGAAATGAAGGAGGGAATTTAAGTAATACATGCACTATTGGTAGAATATATGCTCTTTAAAATAGCAAAAGTCAAATAAATTAGTAGGGTGATTTTCTAAATTATTTTAATCATAGTTTTTAATGTATTTATATATTATAATAAGCAAATTTAACTTTGTTTCAATAGCATGTTAGGTGTTTCCACTATTCCATCCTTTCCTACCTCATCTCCAGAGACCCTGGTGAGGCTTGGTTTCCCATTACCAAATGGAATTTAATTTTAGTTAACAAAAACATTACTCAGTTTCTATTTCAGCTATGTTCATTAACAAACTTCATTGATGAAGGAGATCTTATGAGAAATAAAAGGCAATTTTACTTCATGTAATCACTAGTGAAATTCATCCAAAGTCCTCAAGATGCAGAGGCAGGGAACATGTGAAATCTAGAAGATTATTTGAGGTTTTAAAGCACAGAATTGAGTGAACCCCAGATTCAGGTGGCGGTTGGCAAGTATATTTGCATACATGTTTGCCAGCACATGTGGAAGCAGCAATATAGCTGCAGCAATATAACTGAGTGAGCTTATATCAAAGACTAGGTGAAGACCTTGGCAAATTCAAGCACCTTTTCTAGGAGTCCTTGGCCTTGCTCACATGTGATGCTAGAAAATAGAATGAAAATGCCCTGGTATTTCAGGGCCAAATCCTTGTAGATGCATAGGACCTTTTCTATAAAAGCCTTGTATCATGTAGAGTTTTATTTCATTGCAAGAACAGATAAGACTGTAGTGCTTGGCTAAATAAAAATGATTTCTTTCACTGTGTTAATTGATTGATGACTTTTAACTATGGGAAAAGCAATTCTCTACTTTTCTGAATATATCATTTTCATCTTCATAATTTTAAGAGATTATTCTGCCATAGGTCATGATTTCAAAATTATATCTGGTTAAAGAGAGAGAAGAGATCAAAAATCATGGAAGAGCTATCTTTCCTTTTGTAGTGAAAAAGGGAAAGACTTAAAAAGAGTGCATTTTTATTACAGATTGTTAGAAGCACATACATAATTATATGAGGCTGCAAGGAAGTATGAGTTTATAAATCTAAAGTCACATCATCATTATTTAATCAACCAATGGTAAAAAGTACTTGCTTGTAGTAGTTAGTTATTAATTAGGTGCCATTGAGTCAGGATTGACTTGGAGATCCCCATTATAATGCCACAGAAATGATTATCATTACCTTTGAAACCCACATCTACAAAGGTACTTTCTGTTGTATATTTTAACTGACTTACTAATACTTAAAAATACAATGGTTTTTCATTGGTACAAATATACTTCTCTGAAAGGAATTCTACCCTGGCTTTTTAAAAAATATTTTTAGCTCATCATTTCTTTTTATGACCTCCATGTTAATAATCCAAATAGAAATAATTTCATTAATTTAAAAATATAGAAGAAGTATCAGATTTTTCTTTCAGAAATGTTTCCTTGCAAGCCACTAAACAACACTAAGTCTTGCTTTTAGGCTGTTGAGACATACTGACTTGGTGTTTTCCTCAGTAACAGAGGATAAGCTGTGTGTCTTGACACATGCCTATGAGCCCAGTTACTTGGTTGCTGAGGCAGGAAGATCTCAAGTTTGAGGCAGAAGCAGAATGTACAATGTAATGAAAATTTGTCATTAAGAAAAAGTCACAAAGCAGGGGCTGGATGTGTAGGTCAATGGTGGAGAGCTCTAATACTATACAAAGGAGCTATCTCTGAAGGTGGAAATTTACTTCTGTACTGTGCAACAGAATATATATATATGTATATATGTATGTATATATATGTATATATGTATACATGTATATATATGTATATATACATATATACATTTATGTACATATGCATATATGTATATATATGCATATATACATATATATATATTCAGCCATATTTGGCTTTTGAGCACTTAGAGTCTGATTAAAGTTATGGAGTGAGTTAACTTTCATTTTTATTTTATTTTAGTTCATTCAATTTAAATAAGTAGTGTCATATAGATCATTGCTATCGTACTAGACTATGTAGGCCTCACTAAAGGGACACAAATGTAAATCCTCCTCTACCAAAAAGGTAAATATCATCAAACCACCTTCACTGGTATAAAAATAATGATACCTATCAAGATATTTTCATATCAGCAATTTGAATTTTACATTTTTACTTGTCATTGTGCCGTAACTTGCTGTGATGGAAACTGAAACAATCAACGGCTTTATAAGATGTTTTCTCATTAAATGGCAAACAAGCACAAATAAAATAACATAATGAAAGAGTTCTTTGGTTACTCTTTTTTTGTTCTTTTTGTTTTTAGGCAGAGTTTTAACACAGGTTTTCAGAGAGTGAGAACATGTCCCCAAATGCCCTTCTACCTTCTCCTCTCCACTGTAAGATTCTTATATAAATCTGCTGCAAAGGTGACCTGCAAAGCTATAACTTACTGAAATGAGCCCTCAGAGTCTTGCTCAGGATCTGGAGCCCACAATGAAAGATTATTGATGTTTTCAGCAGAAAAGCTGTCAATTAGATGTACAGTTTGCCATAACAGCTCCAGGGTATAACCCGAACTCCTCTGAGAATTTACTGGATCGCCTTTGCATCCTCAGGGCCAGAACACAGCTCTCCATTTCCTTTAGGAGATCCAGATGTTTACCTATTTGGATGTGCTAGAAAATGTGAGTTTGATGCAGCTTGGCCTTATAGCATTTTGATTTTTTTCTCTATTTTTAAATATATGTTTATTCTTTCTGACCACAAATTAGTACATACTAAATGTTAATCATTTAGAATGCCTGAAAAATATGAACAAAATTGTAGTTACTTGTAATTCAACAACATAATGATAATGACAGTTATGTTTTTTCTAAGTTGAGAAAACTGCTATTTTCATTAAGTTTTTTTCCTCTAAACATGTAGCTTAAAAAAAAAAAGCAGTTTTCTTCCGCTGTCTCTGCTCCCTTATTTCTTATTCACACTTCTCAATGCACAGCCATCTGGCTCCCTTCCTGCCAATCTATTGAAGCTTTTGTTGCCAAGGTCACTGATTTTTCTTCCTGTTATCTTTCTTTTTCTGCTTTTGGCCACTAATTTGAGTGGACACTATTCTATCTTTCTCTTACTTGCATTCTCTGCAATAGTTCAGGATCCTGTCCTACCATCTAGGAAAAATATTAGAGCTGCTGAGTCAGACTGCTTCCAAAGTATTGCTTCAGGCTTTGAGAACGAAACCAATCATTTTTTTGTGCCAAGAAAGAACGAGGATTCAGTCTGTTTTGCTTCACTTGCTAGTTTGCCTCAACATTTTCCAAAAGAACAAGTTATATATGTATTCAATTCTTATGAGAAAATTATCTGTAACAATGTTTTCCCATTATCTCTCCCTGACTCTCAGAACATGTCACTTTGTAAAGAAAGTCAATCACATGCTCAACCACATCCAGTGCAAGAATGGATGCACAACCTGGATTGTGCTTTCTAAATTCCACTCCTCCAGAGTATAGGTTACTACAGTGTTGGGCACACTTAATAAGTAGCATGAATCAAGACATTAAGTGCAGTTACGTGGATGTGATAATTTTAAGGACTTAAAACCTAGAGAAACTGAGGTCAGTTAATGCATATTGAAATGAGCCTACTAGAGATTAAAGCCATCAAAAATATAGAAAAATGAAACAAAAGACAAGCAAGAGGCACCTTCCAGTTTGAGGTCTGTGATCTCAATAGCTCTTGTGCTATATAAATGTCTAAACTATTTTTCCTCTCTATCTTGCTGTCTCTCTTCTGTCCTGATTTCTCCCTCCTCCTCCTCCTCCTCCTCCTCCTCCTTCTTCTCCTCCTCCACTTCCTCCTCCTCCTCCTCTCCTCCGCCTCCTCTTTATTCTTCTTCTTTTGTCCCACCTACTCTCTTTTATCTGACCAATTAGTCAAGCAAAAAGAGCCCTGACTAATAATTACTGAGCACTTGTCCTAAACACTTTGTGTAATTTCATGTGAACAAATTTTATCTCTCTCTACTTTGGCCATTTTTCCTATAGGTCATCTGGAAATCCTGAGCCTTGATCACAAGTATGAGAACTGTACTCAGTTTAGAATGCTGTCTTCCTTTATCTGTGTTGTCTTTCTTTCCCATTTCTGAAAACTGGCCCATCATTTGTGGCTCCATTTCTGTTCCTGTCCTCTCACTTTACCAGTTTGGAATCACCAGCGTGGCTTGTTAAAATACAGATGGATAAGTCACACCTGACTTTCTAATCATTTCTCCATAGTGCAAAGAATTTTGGATTGGCATAGATTTGTTCCTCTTTGTTAGTAGTAACTGTCTGTCGATCTTTCCTCTTATTCAGTACCACCTAGGGAGAGGAGATTAATTTTGACATATTTGACTTAGAAACCCCCTAACTTTTTAATTTTAGTTTTCCAATTATGATCATTACATGAATAATTAAGTAGAGCAAAATTAAACAAACATAAGTATACTTATCACTTTAATGTTGATTCTAAATGTTACATGATGTTTAATATTTTATAGAAAGGTCATAATTCACTCAAGATATCTTTGATAGTTATTATTTGGCTGTTGCCACTTCTTTGGATTATTCAAATATCAATAAACATATTATGTATTTCTGCAAACATATTATGCCTATGGATGAACTGTAAATGGAAAAGTTATTTGATAAAGTGGCATGAAAATTTTAAACACCTTCGTGTTATTGTTTAAAATGTGCAATATATATATATATATATATAT
>VMDO01035642.1:0-15885 GCA_007922755.1 Pedetes capensis | reverse complement strand
GGTGATTTCTTTTCCTACTTTATTAGTAGCAAGATTTTTCTTATTGTTTTTACTGGACTATTTTTAATTAGATATAAATAGACTAGAAATCGCATGTAATTGTTCTAACAAGATGGAAACAAAGACCACTACAGGAAAAGTTTCTATCTTAAACAGAAATGGAACCCAAGGACATATAGAAAAATACTATATAGTAAAAGATAGAGAAGACTTGGATGGGAAACTTAGATGGGAAGGGGGGAGGGGGGGAAACAGAGGATGGTAAGGGGTAACCTATATGAATAATGCTTATCAAATTGCATATATGAAAATTGTCACAATGAAAAGCATGTCAAAATGAATCGCATTATGATGTACATTAAAAATTTCTAATAAAAAAATAGTAAAAAAAAATTGATGAAAATTTTAGTAGTTTGTATTTACAAATTCAATGACCAAGAAATATCAGAGGGAATAGCATCAAAAGGATGTTTCTATGGATTTGCAGATATGAAACAAAATTAAAAATTAGTGGAAAGGAAAATAAAAACATTAGTATTTCAGAATGCATAGTTGTGTTTATAGAAGCCTGGATATCTAAATATGCATTTCTTTGCCTTTGAAGTCTTGAACCCTCCAACTTACTCTTAAGGGAACTCCGTTTATACATTCTGACAAAGATACTTTTCTCTTACTATAATTCCTATGTCAAAAGGAAAATTATATAAAGAAAGCATTAGTGCTCATGGATGCCCTGCCATTTTATCTTTACATGCCTCAATGAATGTATCTTGAAAACTATAGAAATTTTCATACAAATGATTTTGTGTAGTTTTTTATATTTCCCAGATAATTTCTCAAGGCAGGTTGATTTTATTCATTCAGAATATATAATTCTTTTGATGAATTGTGAAACGTGATTTTAAATATCTCAAGGTGTTTATTTGTATTTATTCATGTGTATCTTTGTATTTATTAACTTAGTAATTATTTAACAGTTAAAACTTCACTCTATAATATAAGTCTGTTGCCAGGTAGGTTTTGTTATTCTAGGCTTGATGAAATATTAGCAGTAGGAAAACTGAATAAACTGTTAAAGATAAAAAGCAAGTTACGATTCTATTTCTTGTAATAACTAGAAAAATGAGTAATTATAAATGTAAAACTGGAATACATGTTTTCACTTTTAAATTTTTGATAGAGGATCTTGAATAATCATAATTTTTGTTTATCTGGAGGTTATATTACCTATTATAAAAATACAAAAAAGATGGAAATAATTTTAAATATTAAAATATTACATTATTATTTTAAGTAACTCCACATAATTCTCATCTCAAAATTTAAATGTATAAACATATGCAAAATCATATGATGTTCTTTATTCATGTTCAATATACATAATTAAAGAAGTATGTCCACACACATAGCTATTTATGATAACTGCCATTTATTCTCAGTCTTTATATTTTGCAATAAAATTCATTTTGTTTATAGGTTTCTGTCCTTGCTTATTCTCTTTGTCCCTCAACAAACCTATTAACATGAGAGGAGAAATAGAGAAGCTACCTATTATTTGTCAATTTTGCTACCTTGTTTAAAAGTAACATTATTAAAATATCCACAAGACAGTAAATCAAGACTGGTGATAAAACTAATCTTTGTTAAAGCATGTATTTTGAGCCAGGCACAGTGGCATAGCCTGTAATCCCAGAGACTCCGGAGGCAGAGGTAGGAGGATCACAAGTTCAAGACCAGAGGAAGTCTGTGTAATTTAATGAGACCCTGTCTCAAAATGTAAAAAAATGGGCTGGGCATTCAGCTCAGTGTTATAGCACTTAGCAAAGCATGCAAGCCCGAGGCCCTGGGTTCAACCCCCAGTATCACAGAAAAGAAAAAGAAAACAAAAAGCATGCATTTTATGTTATTTGTATTTCTTGTGAAAAACTTAACAGTTGGTTTTTAAACCAATAAAGAAGAATGCCAACCTTCCTGGAAAGGAAGAGAAATATAATCTGTTTCTCTGTCTGAAGTTTCTTCCCCCAATTTATTCAATCAGAACTTACTACACAACATCAATCCTACTGATATTGGTAGCATACTTGATTTTTTAAAATGATTTTTAAATCATTGATTTTGTATTTTGATTAACAGATATTCCACATGACGTATGATCTCGCTAGTGCAGTAGTGAGAATTTTTAATCTCATCGGTATGATGCTGCTCCTATGCCACTGGGATGGTTGTCTTCAGTTCTTGGTACCACTACTGCAGGATTTCCCTCCAGATTGTTGGGTGTCTCTAAATGAAATGGTTGTAAGTAACTTCTATTATTTTACATTCTACCTTTTCAAGATTGTTCCAAAAACTTGTGTTTATTCTAGAATGTTCTCTTCTCTTCCATAAATGTTTAGAGAACACTTGGCTTTGCTTCCATGAATATGAAATCAGATGATATGGATTTTTTTTAACAATTACATTTCATTTTCATGTTCCTGAGAATGTGTATGTTGCAGAATCCATTTTCATATATTTTACTCTGTGTATACTGTTACATATTTTATTTTAAAGGCACAAACACATACACAAAATCATGATACAATGATTTTTTTTCAAGAAATTTTAAGCCCGTAACTTAGAATAATTCCTTTTTTCTTTGAACTTATTAAAAGCATTTAACATACTCAAGACACATTGTAGTGATTGTCAAACACACAAAGGCATATGCATCAGTGTAGATATAAATGAGATATGCATGAGATTCACTGACATGTCAGACAGCACCTTTTGCCAGGGAGAAAAGGAAAATTCCATTGACAAAATAGATTTTAATCTACACTCTGGAAGATATTTAAATATTCAAAATTTATAAACATGTATTTTATTTACACAGCTAAATATGTTCATATTTAATTTTAAGAGCATATGTTTTGAATTGAGGTCTGATATTCATCAAATGAAAGAATTTTCTTTCTTTTATTCCATTCATATCTACTTAAATATCATTTCTTCACAGATCTCTTCCCTGCATACCCCATTTAATACATGGATCGTTCAACTAGTTCACATTTTAACCATAAAACACTTAGCAACACACACATATACACATCTGCTACTTCTATTTTTCTGTGTCTCTTACACCAGAATGTAAGTTCAAAGAGTTTGCCTTTTTTCTCCTGTCCTTTGCCTCTGGTGCTTTCTTAGTCTGTTTTTTGCTATTATAACAGTATCATCAACCAGGCTTTTTTGTAAAAAACAGAAATGTATTTCTCACAATTTGAGAGACTAAGATTTTTAAGACCAAAGCAGTGTCAAGCTCAATGTCTGGCTCCAAGAGGGCACCTTGAGTCTGCATCCCCTGGAAAAAAACATGGTTTCTCTTATAACAGAAAGTTAAACATGGAAACTCACTGTTGCAAGCCCTCTTTAAAAGGCATTAATCCATTCATGAGGTTAGAGTCTCCATGGCCTAAAGATCATCCATTAGGTTATGTCTTCCAGCTTTATTGAATTTGGAATTAGTTTCCAAAACATGAAATTTGAAAGACAAATTGTAGAGGCTAGAAAAATTCCTGACACATTAATTTGCTTTAACCTAGTTACTCCTCATTAAAACTCTATTTGAAAAATGTTCTTTATGGGAGTTTAAATATGTTAAGAACAAAACAAGGAATTTGATTGGTTCACTTCATATCTGTGATATCCCTTTGATTACAGAACTCTCACTTTACTTATCTTTGAGGGAGCAAAATATATGGTAAGAGTAATAATTTTTTTTAACCACAGAAAATTCAACAGTTATATAATCTAGTTACTGACTGAATAGATAGAATAAAAATACTAGCATTACTGCCAAAAGATGATTCATTACAAGCACCAAACATTTAATTTGGCAAGTAATTACTATTTTAAATATTCCCTAGGTATCTTTCAGAAAAATAAAAATTATCATCATTAGAAGAGTAAAAGAATTATTTTGGAATATCTATAAAGTTCATTTAATTATGTAATTATAGTATAGGGCAATATAGTAGTTATCTAATTGTAAGTACATTTGTTAAAGACAAATTTTAATGTCTTGATCATTTTTCTTTAAAAGTGTCTGCATGTATTTGTTTGTGTGTGTGTGTGTGTGTGTGTGTGTGTGTGTGTGTGTGTGGTGTTTAAAACAGTGTAGCCAGATCATCAGTCTTTATTATATCATAATTTTATGGGGAATACCTTTCTTGAAGCTGTAATTTACTACTTGGTCTGCTTTTTTGTTGTTTGTGTTCTGCTTTTCAAATATTGAAATTTTTAGAATTTAAATATATAGCCCAGTGTCACACAGGTAGAATATAGGTCCATGAGTAGAATGCATATATACCTGACTCCATAATTTCTGTTCTCAGCCACATTAGAATGTCTTATGTTGCATAAGTTAAAAATAACAGTTAAGAAAAATGAAAGATATAAACAAAACTTTAGTTACCTCATTCTAGTTGCAGCAAAAAAAAAATCACTATAAAATCAGCATTAGATCTCTGACACTAAATTGTGGCAGGACTGGTGTTTTCCTAGATGTACAAAAACAAAATCAAATTAGAAATCACCATTCAAGACTTGAGGTGGATACAAGACACACTAGTCATTCTTGCATTTGTGTTTGATAATTACACTATGACATTTGGCTTTGATGCTAAATTATTTATGAAAAAGATTGGCATGGTGTGCCATTTCCTAAGGTTTTTTCTCTTTTATGTATCCCATTTTAAAATGATTTATGTCCTTACACAATAAGAACTATATATATAAAACCTCCCTAAATTTTCATATATATATGTATGTATGTATGTATGTATGTACGTATATGTATATACATATAGTCTCCTTTTCCATATCTACATTCCTTTAGATAGTTATTTATATATAACCTATGATAAAAAATTCAGAGTCAGTGCTCTGACCTATATTATACGTAACTATGGAGTTAGTAATTTGTTTAATATATTCATTCTTATATTAACTGTTTCTGTTCCACATTTTATTCTGTAAAAACGTTAATTTTTAATGTAATTCTCAGCTAATTTCTTTGCAGTCTTTATAAATTCCTCATAAAAATAATTCTTGAAGCATTTTTTAAAATCAATCACTAATCATGATAGACTACTTAAACACATGACGAAAAAATATCAACTTGGAAAATGCAATAAGAAAAGAGATTAATCTGCTCAGTATTTGTAATATATGCTTTTGCTTCATTCAAGAACTAAATCTAAATTATAAAATTTTATCTGCATGAAAGTTTTGAATTTGGAAGATTATCACTAATTAAATTAATTATAATCCCATAACATTTTGTGGCTATGCTTGCACTTGTATAACACTAAAATTGTAGTAATTTATGTTAAAAGGGATTATGAATAGTGGCTCTAAAGTTTAAATCACCAATATGAAATATTCATTTAAAGAATATGAGAAGAGTTAAAACTATGATAAATTTAAATTGCATATTAATATGGTTAAATCTAAAATATTTGGCATGACATGGGAAATGTCATTACAAAATAAAGAAGTATTTAGAGCTAAATACTACATTCCCAGTGCCAGGTTTCCCTAATTATGTTATTTAAATTTATTCTTAGGTAGTTCATGTTTCCTACCAGCAATCTTGTTAATGCATGGTTACATGTCAGTGATAGTTTTAAAGGCTTCAATGTAGGCACATTATAAATCTATGATCACCTGAATGCCTCATATGTGGAGCTCGGATACATAATGGTAGTTGCAGCATGTTGTACTGTAAAATGTCACATCAAACAAGTCTGAATTATGGACATAATAGGTTAATGAAACATTCATATCAAATGAAGGTGAAATGACATATTAAATGCTGGACAAAATTTTCACAAATTTTCTCTCAAATGGAGAGAAAGATTGGAAAGCTGAATTGTAATTTGTTGTTGTTGTGATTTGAAAGAATCTAAGCATTATTTAATCTTGATAAATGCTATTCTAGAGCACAGCCAACTTGCCTTATATGGATACCCCATAGATTCTATACTGAGCTTACGTACATTGCTAACTAAATAGTAGTTATAGTCTTAGAGAGTAATTATAAACATTATTTGAAAATATGTGTGAAGGAGTCATTCTATTATGCATTTTAAGTATACTCTCTTCCTTAGTGTGTGCATTTATAGTTTCTACATCGAATTCCGTCAAAGGTAAATAATCACATGACTAACTCATGGGCTATACATATAACATCCTAGTAAATTATTGAAGTCTAAATTAATCAGGTTCTTATGCTCTGTTTCTATGCTAATAAAGTAACAATAATCTCCAGAAAAAATTGAAATATATGAATCAAATTGAAATTCTCAAAGATAATAAAGATGTAAAAATCTGTGAGGGTATAATCAATAAAATCTATGTGGCGAATAGAAGAGTTTTAATCAGAAAATCTAGATGACTACTCAATTTTATTTTCATTTGAATCAGTGTGACAAAGGCACTTACTAATAACCAAATACTAACATACTTTTCCAGCTCCCAGTTAGAGTGGAAGTTTGGCAATATGAGTAATATGTATAGAAGTATCAAATTTCCCTTCTATGTCCAAGCAGTGAAAAGCTGGAGCACCACCTTGCAGCTCTTTTTTTTTTTTTCCTCACCTCAAAGGCATGTCTTAATCCACAAAATAACACACTATCACACTATCTTTACTCATCTAGAGAAAAACACAGAGGAAAATATCAGTGAGTATCAGTATCAATTGAGTATTGAAACACATTGCAGAATTACTCCTACCCTTAAAACTTCTATGATTTTAAACATCACTTAACTTTACTTAGATTCTCTAGCTATAAATTGATCTTATATCGTTTGTTCTTTCATTTAGATTATCTAGTGAATGTCATTGGCCTAAACATTATCTTAGGTTCTAAACATAGAAAATGAGATAAAGTCCCTGCCCTCATTAGGGTTACTTTCTGACAAGTTTTCATTCATACCACTTCTTTCTAGGAGCTAGAAACTTTACAAAGTTTAACAAAACATTAATTCTAGTATGAAAGACTTTATAATCCAGTGAAAAATTGATATACAGTAGCCATTAATATGAATGTGAATTGAAGTCTCTGAAATCCATGCACTACCCGCACTCTTGAGCATGGGACAAGTGCTGCTCAGATACTGGTACCTTTCTGCTGTCTGAGTTTGTTTGAAATAAAGACATTCACACAGCCTTTTCTTCCACCTCTTACTTAACAACCCAGAGAGTGCATTTTTCCCCTATTCACCCAATGTGTGGTAGTGGTGGCCTTATGAAGATTGAGATAAAGTCTATAAGGAATATAAACTAAAGACTGAGGAGACACAAAATAAGATATTTATTGCTAGTAGTATCAGCTGGCTTTGGATCAAGAATCTTCAACATAGCAGAAATCAACGTACTTGTATTTCTCTTTCAGCTCAAGATCTATAATTATCACAATAAATGTGTATTGTCAGAATATGAAGAGCTGTCTGTTGATACTTCTTATGTTAAGTATGAGTATTCTTTGTTGTTGTTAGGTGCTGTGGAGTCAGTTTCCCACTCATAGCAACTGTACTTACAACAGGCGAAACACTATTGTCAGTGCTTCTCTGCTATTCATAGAGTTTTTAGTGGCGGATTGATTTTTGGGAGTGGGTTGCCAGGTCCATCTTCCAAGCCTACAGCACCTGGTGTTCCCAGGTGGTCTCCCATCCAAGTACTAACCAGGCCCAACCCTGCCTAGTTTCCGAGATCTGATGGGATCAGAGAGATCTGACGGGATCAGAGAGATCTGGGGATCAGAGAGATCTGACGGGATCGGATGCCACAGGGCTATGGCCGCAGGCATGAGTATTCTAGAAAGTGTATAAATGTAAAATTAAAACATCTGCAATTTTTGTTTAACAAAGCCTATTCAACTACTTATATAATGATTGATTAAAATAATATGACTAAAGTAATATAACTAAGAAATGAAGCTAAAGTAATATAACTAAGCAATGAAGAAAAACTTCTCTCTCCTCTCATGAGGTTTAGTAATATATTTTAGATTTGAGTTTCTATGTAGTAGAAATTGTATTATTATTATAGTATTGACTTTTTTCTAAATAGAATGTCCTACCATAACAAATTTTTAAAAATGTCCTAACAAAGGATAAGTAATTTGCTGACAAATCATTGTAGCTTTACCAGAAAAAAATGCATCCATAGCTCCTATGAGTTATAATAATAAAGTAGGTCAGCAGCCTGCTGAGCACTGTGATTTCTCTTTTGCCATTCTGTTTCTATCCATCAGGAAATTCTGGCTGGTGACTGCTCTCTATTGAATAGAAACATGGTACCTTACAAAAGAGAAATAATTTGCATACATTTTTGTTCCTTCTTAGATGTAGATTCTTTTATGGGAATGAACATATGAAAATAAGTTCTAATCTGGCATATTGTTTCCAAATAAAGTTTTCATTTCAGAAGAACTTTAACTGGAATTAAAGTTCTCTGGTTAGAGTGGAATAAAAAATATTGCTATAATTATGTATTGGCTATGACTACATTGATTTGCTTTAGCAATACAAATGAATACATAAGGTCAAAGTATATTTTTTCTTATATAATGACTAGTTCTTAAATTTAAGGAACAAATATCTAGAAGAAACATCATTCTTTCTTCCCCCTTATTAATGAATAATTAATTATACATGCAATAATGAATATTATGATGTATTATAAATTAGGAAAGAGAGAATCAAAATATATGCTAAAAGTCAAGTAGAAAGTTTGTGATAGAACCAGAGCTAAGACAGTAGTCTCTTTACTTGTACTCTCCTTCATTAAAATTAATGAATGAAGGAAGAAATCATGTACTAGTATATTAAATTAAAGTCTAGGAAATTTGGTAAAATAGAATTACTTTTCCCTTTCATTTTTTTCATTTAAAGTAAGAGTTGTCTTTTCTAAGTAGTTCCTAAGTAGTTTCTAAGTTAACCACTGAAATACAGAAATAATGTTCAACTTACCAAAACCTATCTTGAAGAAATTGTTTGAAATATAACCATACTTAAGAAATATTTTCCTGTAGTTTCACAATTGTAATGCATAGATAGGGCAGAATAACAAAAATTCTAAGGTAAATTATAAAATTTGGGAGCTAAGATTTATGGTAGCATGCTGGGAAGATTTAAATAAAGAGATATAAAGAAAACATTTAAAAAGAGATATTAAGAAAACGTGAATTAAAAAAAAAAGAAGTATCTGTTTTGCCCCACACATCACATTAAAAAAAAGAAGAAAGAAAACATGAATAAAGAAATATTCTTAAGAGTATACTAGAAGGTACCAAACTCCTAAAATGGAGGAGGGTTGTGGCACACTGTAGAACTGGGAAAGGGTGTCAGTGATGGATACTGGATACTTACTCGCTTTAGAGAAGAATACTGATAAGTTTATGAGTTACCTATTCAATAATAAAAAGGATAGCAGAAATGGTGAAAGTGTACTTCAACACAAATTGTTTACAGCTAAGTAATCAGATCTGAAAGGAAGCATCCAAGTAACAGTAAACTAAATCTGAGAATTGATACCATGAAGTGGTTAAGCATGACCATGACCTGGAACTAGATTTCATAGATTTAGCACCTGATTCTCTTATACTTGCTAGCTGTGTGACCTTGAATAAGTAACTTATTTGTACCTTACTTTCTAAATTTATAATGTGGATATGATAATTATGTTTACATCAGAGTTTCCAGGTACATGAAGTAGTTTACACATCCCACATAGAACATTATTATTACATTATTCAACTCAATACACCAAGTTATTATGAATATTTGTAGTCATGTATGAGCCATATTGTTTGTCTATGAATTGATAAATTATCACCTCTTTTTAAAATAATGATTGGAGGTAGCTTGGGATAGAATCAGATATACTATGTACTGAGAAGTATAAAGAGAATAAAGGAATAAAAAGAAGAAGACTAAGATATACACTTGCCTGAAGAGACCAGTGCCTGCAGCCATACCACTGTGGTGGCCAATCCTGTCAGATTTCGGAAGCTAAGCAGGGTCGGGCCTGGTTAGTACTTGGATGGGAGACCACCTGGAAACACCAGGTGCTGTAGGCTTGGGAGAAGTAATGGGTATCCCACTCCCAAAAAACAATCAGCCATGGAAAACTCTTGAATAAGTAGAAGCACTGACAATAGTGTTTTGCCTGTTGTACATAGGGTTGCTATGAGTTGGACACTGACTCCAGGGCACCTAACAACAACAACAAAGAGACCAGTAGAAGTTCAATGTGAAAATTTACTACCACCTACACAATATTAAACAAAAAGCCAGGACACATAAGAGTACCTAAAAAGAACATTTAGCATAACTGAGTGCAATGGGTCATGCCTGTAATCCCTACAACTCCAGAGGCAGAGGCAGAAGGATCATAGGTTCAAAGGCCAGTGGTAGCCTATGTAACTTAGAGATAACCTGTCTCAAGAATTAAAAAAGGTAGCTGGGAGTGCAGCTCAGTGGTAGAGCACTTGTGAAGTATATGTGAGGCCCTGTGTTCACTCTCCCAAATATTGCAAAAAGGAGGAGGAAAAGGGAGAATAGGAGGAGGAGGAAGAGGAGGAGGAGGAGGAGAAGAGGAGGAGGAGGAGGAGAAGAGGAGGAGGAGGAAAAAGAAGAAGGAGACAATGACTTAGAATAAGAGAAACATTAATAACATTTAATAATAGTTGGAAGAGGGGTCATACATTCATAAATTGCATAACCCTCCACTTGTTGTTGTTGTTAGTTGCCGTCGAGTCGGTATCCGACTCATAGCGACCCTCATAGGGTTTTCAATGGCTGACTGTTTCGGGATTGCCTTGGGAGTGGGTTGCCAGGCCCTTCTCCCATTTTTGCGGTGCTGGGAATTGAACTCAGAACCTCAGAGACTGCAGCGCAGTGCTCTACCAACTGAGCCAAATCCCAGCCCACCCTCTACTTGGGGCCCACAAAATAGTAATGAATGACAAAACGCAAGTGGAATATGTTCAGTCTTGCCTAATATTGTCTCCTCTCAAGGTAAAATATGTTAAACTGAATAGAATGGAATCACTTTTAGAGAAATTGAACTCTTAATTCACTACTTTCATACTCCAAGTGGGCTCAGTGCCCTGGCTCTTGTGAATTTCATTTTAAATGGTGGAAAATCATGGGGGGCTTTTTGCAAAGGATCCATCATAAACCATGAAAACAATGAAATAGTTGTGTGTCCATGGAATATGAAAATGATGTGTGAATTTACAGAGAGAATGAAGGAAAATAATGCAAATTACACCTTGGCATGTTTGATGTAAATTCCAAATAATATTATGTATTAATTCATAAAAGAAATTATTTCTGAACATTGAGAAGAGATAGTGCTGTGTGTTTGGAGCAAGCACCGATTTAATAAAAGCAAGCCATAACAAACTAGACTTTTTCTCCCTTTTAAAAATATATATATTATGGAAAAACATGTTGAAAATCTTGTGAAGTAAATATACCAGATACTAGTCCTTTTTTGAGATGAAGTTTACACAAGTATATGCACTTACACAATGCTTTCTTCAAGGTATTTCATGACTTGTCATTATAAAATATTTGAGCTAAGAGACAATTGACATGAGTGGGGTTAATGTAGGGTTGAAGGACTGTATCTTGCCCCACACTTTCCAAAGTGCCAACTGACAGATTACTATCAACATAGAAGACAATGTTGAAGTAGACATATGAAAGTTTCTGTCTTCAAATCTGGACTGGTTTTCAGCACATTAATAATAACCTATCTGAAGTCACCAAAGATGTAGCTAATTCAAAGTAAAAAAGAAATGGCTCATATGCTGTGTTGTAGTTCATATTTAAGAACACCTTGTGTGGGAGAATATACTGAGCCTAATCGAATGGATTTTTGTATGACAAATAGAAGGGCATTAAAACGAGATGGAGGACAAGCACAACAAAGAACATTAGAATCTGATGTGGCTCAGCCAAAGATATGATGATTTAGGATTTGTGCAACTGTAACCTCAATATATGTCAATAATTGAAATATCTAAATTCACAAAACATAAAAATATAAACATAATAATTTTATAAGAAAAAATATTTAGTACCAAGTACTAAACACCAAAGACTAAAGTCTTTTGATTTTATTTTCAGATCCAGGAAGTACCTAGTTATTTACTTGAAATGTAAACACTTGCTGATTGTCTGTGTCTTTTATTGAAAAGGTGATTTCAAAAGAAATTTAGAGGAAGAGATTTCACATTTTTCCTCGAGCATAAATAAAATCAGTCAGAATCATCACCATCCAAAGGTGGATACTAAGATATTTACCCAAAGTCTGAACAATAATGAAGAATATGGGTAATTTTAAAATTGCTATTTTTGTCAAATTTAGTCTTGTGAAAGATTATGTTATATTGCTAATAGCTAATATTTTTGAGTGCTGACTATAAACCAGTCATGTTAAGCATTTTATAGACACCATTCATAAATATTACATCTCAGTGGGGTGAGCATCACTGGGTCCCCTGAAATTTTGAAAATACAGAATACTTAGAAGTTTTACTTACATATTATATCATATCAGTGTTCCAAGATAATTATAGTCCATATCACCAAGACCCAACAATTCAGCAAAAATTATTGTAATGACAGATCATTCTTATTTCCTTTAAAATATCACTAGTAACATTACAAAATTGTCTTTATGTAAAGATTAGTGTAAAGGAGTCTAGAATCAAAATTAATTAAAAATATCCAATGGGATAAGAACATTACTCATAGTTTTGCCAAGAAGAAAATATGTAGCTTACTTGAGCTATAATTTATATTATACTTTATAAAGTATATAATCAAATCATTAATGTATGCATTAAATAGGAAAATTTATTACTGTAGAAAATAGTGTGTTTATGGTGATGCTGGTATAAACAGACCTACTGAGTTGCGAGTCATACAAAAGTAAGGCACATACAATTATGTTCAGCAATAAGACTCGATAATGAAAATAAATGTTCATGTTACTGATTTATACATTTACTCCACATTTTTATTATTCTAGTATACATGTTCTTATGAAAAATAAACTTTACTGCATAGCAGTATGATGTGTTATGATGGCAGCAGCCTCATACATTTTGTGTTTACTATGTCTCTTGACTGCATCAAGAGACATGTTATCAACGTTTGTATGTTATCAAGGTTGGCCTATGTTATCAAGGTTTGTATAGTTATAATATGATGTTTACATGATGATATAATCACCTATCAATGCATTTCTCAGAATTTATACCATTAAGTGATACATAACTGTACATGTAAAATTTTATATTATTGAATCATATATGCTTATATATCATTTTGTAAATTGTTACTTTTCACAAAACTATTTGTACCTCCAAACAAAAAATATCAGCAGCAGGCTGTTTCCAACTTTTGAAATTAATCAAAAATAATTCATAGAACTGATAATAGGAATGTATATACCATATGATTTTCCACTATATCCACTGATCTCTTTCCTCAGACTCAGGCCTAAGAGAATTCCTCCTTTCTCCTCAATTTACAAAAGAAAAAATAATCAATGAATGAGAAATATAACTTGAGAAAAACAGGGAAAAGGTTATTTGTCCACAGTAACAGCTCAGCTGGACTCAGCAGAGTCACCGCATTAATTTGAATTTATTTATATAAAAAATCATGTAAGAATTTAACTTGGTTGACAGTTTGTTTCAATAATAATATGGCAAATTATCAAACAGCTCTGACTAAGAGAATAGTCTGAGATAACAAGCATAAATTAAAAAGTAAAGACAGGTAAGGTAAGGAAAATGCTTTTTTGATGCAAGGGAAAAAATAATAGATTTGTATTTAAGTTATGATGTTAGTGAAAAACAAGAAATATCCACCATGCAGAGTATATACAGATGTCTGGTTTTCTCAGAGTCTACATTCCTTGTCTTCTTCACTTCCATGTTGCTTATTACTAAGAAACGTTTGATGAGAAACTTTTCATTGATGGATGAAGATCTAGAGTTTCACTGTATCCATTACTATAGTACATATACTATATGTAGCTGACAGCTACATGACTCAGGGGACCTGAAATTCAAGGATTCTATCCTAAATATTTCAGATTAAGATAACCTTAATTAATTATTGGGGGCTTGGGTTTAGCTCAGTTGGTAGATGCTGCTATGTGCTCTCTGACGCCCTGGGTTTGATCACTAGCATGATGAAAGTGGGAAAATGGCATGGCAGCCCACTCCTGAAGCAATCTTGAAAGAGCCATCGAAAACCCTATGAGAACCACTATGAGTCAAACCTGACTTGATGGCATCTAACAACAACAAATAATTATTGGGTATGTTTCATCAGTTTTATGTCAGTGATGAGGTCAGAAACATATCCAGGTTCATAAATTTATTGGAAGAGAACTGTTCTTCAGTTTTAAGTATGCATTGTCCAGAGTCATCTTAAAAGTAGGAGAGAATCACATGTACACATATGTAGAACACTCTTCCCATACCATAGGACCAATTTGCATCTACTTATCTACATGAGATAGGAGGCACTGAATACTATCTATCTAATTGCCTTCTATTCATTTGTTTGTGTGTTTATTAAAAGGTACTATTCTTGTACTCTCTAATCTCATGGAAAAATATGTTAAAAAAGAGTCTTGTCCTCATAATTTTCTATTTTACCTTGGAAAATAGAACATAAACAGCTATATAATATCAGGTGACATAAATCCTATTAAGAAATTGAAAGCAGAACAGGATATTGTGACATGATCAAGAAGATTTGTTTAAAACAGAATAATCTTAGATGCCATCTCTAAAAAGCAGAAAACTCATGAAAATGAAGGAAGTAGCTATGCATGTATCTGGAGGAAGAACAGTCCAGGAGGAAGGGACAGCAGGTGCAATATGGATGGTATGGCTGGAGACGAATAAGAGAGAAGGAAAAAAAAATGATGTCAGGAAGATACTCAGAATCCAGCCAAATCAAAATGGGTCTGTGGATGATTTTAGGTTCTCTTCTCTGTGAAGTGGAAAACCAAATGTGACCTATTTGCCTCTGCTGTGAGACTAGTTGAATACAGAGAAAGGAATACTATTCTCCTATTTCACAGAGAAGTCTGCTTTACTATGTTCTAAGGTGCAAGAATATGAACAAATGTCTAAGTCATTCCATAACAAGTAAGTGATTTGGGCAGAGCAGAATAAGGATTGGCAGTATGTAGTGAAAGCTTGAGGCAGCTGTGACAGATCAGCACCAAACATCACAGTGAGTTTGACCTGAACTAGTGAGGTCGAACAGTGAGGCCAGCAGCTTCTTTCACCCTGGGGAGAGCAAGGAATATAGTGGCTTTCATGAAGAAATCAGACTTGTTTGAAAACATGTGAAATATTTTCTGGCATTAGGAGGTAGCCACACAAGGGGCATGAGTTTCTGTAGTCACGAATGTGTACTTCATTCAGATGTAATTATTCAGCAGAATTACTGTTATTCTAAGGAGAGATGTTTTAGGACAATTTACTTTCATTATATTAGTTAATGAAAATTTCTTAATGGTATGTGCCATACTCATTGTAGGCATGATTATCCTGCCCTTTGGGTTCCACATTCCAATTGAATTTGTTTCTGTATAGAGAATAATGGAGGATAGGCTTTATTTCCTCAAGTATCATGAACAGTGAAGAGAAACCAACACAAACATTTGGCTTCTGGAAATTTAGACCTTTACTGATACTTGAGCTCTTTGATTTATGCTTCTGTATCCATTATTTCAAAGATTCTCAATGTTTATTTCAAATGAGGCTGATTGTTTGTTAATCTATAATATCAAATATC
>VMDO01035641.1:0-15886 GCA_007922755.1 Pedetes capensis | reverse complement strand
GGGGGGAGGGGGAAATCCCTGAAATTTATAAGGTAATAATTAGATTACATTCTACAAAAGAAAATAAATTCTGACAAAACTTGGTATGGTTTCCTGTCCCTCTCAAGAGGCCACAATCTGACATGGCTGCCTTTCCAATGAGAAAGGTACTCCCCAAGTAAGACTTGGCTTCCTTCACAGACACAGAAACAGATTTTGATGCGTAGAGGCACATTTATCAAATCACTATCCATTGCACTGAATTGTACTCTAGGGTGGTCTGAAATGAGCACAGATACCTCCAAAAACACCCAATGTGGGAATAGTTTACTCATCTGTCAGCTTCTCCCAATAAAATTCCGCTCCCTCTGGGGGGTGGGAAGCAGTCAAGGGGAGAACCACTGTCCTGCATGGAGGTCCTAGAAATGGAAAAACTGGCCAAGGAAGGGAAAGCAAATGCCTACTTATTCAGAATACATCCCTTGGGTTTTTAAAGGAACAGCTGAAATACAAAGAGGTTGAGTTTTAATGTCTTGTTTCACAGCATCTCCATGTAAACTGCCTGCTAATTATTTTAACCTGGAAACAAAAACTCCATCAAGTTTGAGCTCAGTTGGTGATTCTTGAAGGTTTAAATTCAAGTGCTCTTGGTGAGGGTAGCAGGAGCAAATGATCTTTACATTTTTAAGAGCCTTCTCTCAGGCCCCCTCACCTTTTGTTTGCTTGGGGTTTCTCTGCTTTTTCTTTCTTTTTTTTTTTTTAAACAAAGCTAGTAGAGTGATTTTTTAATTAGAAAAATGAAATGTTCAGCTCCTTCTCTTCTCATTGATTCTCATGTAGAGTAATACGGTCCACAGTTTAATTAAAAATAAAACCCTGCTATGTTGTTCAGGGCTAAATGTAATCTCCAAGACTGGTCAATAAAGCACTCAAGAAAATGATGCATTGAGGCTGAGTGGTCTGAAGTCCATAGAATAAAGAAGCAACTGATTAGCATTTGAAAGCAAGGTCTTTCACTTTTTACAAAGTCAAAGAGAATTAAAAAAGTGATCACCTATCAAGAACAAAGGGTTTGAAAACTATCCCACTTTTGTCTTAGGAGTCCTTTCAGAATTTTAGGTATGACCTTGCTCATCAGCCCCAAGAACCAAGATGTGTTTCAGTACATGTTCTGTGACATTTGGGGCTGTTTCTAAAGTATCCCGTGAGGACTGCAAGGATAAATAGTGGTAGGGAAAATCTCCCTGCCAGAGCACACAGGAGGGAATCTCTGACCTGCCAGGAGTAAGTTTTATTCAGGACAAGGAAAGAAGGGGGATGGGAAAGAAATCACCTGGGAAGCAATATTGTGGAGGAAGGAGGTGGCTGCCCCAGCCACAGGCTGAGTGGGGCTCAGGATTTTATAGGGTAGGCGGGACTTTGTGTGAATGTTAAGAAGAAAGATCTCTTCAGAGGACAAGGGGAGGAGTGGAGAGTAAGTTCCTAGAAGCATTCTTCAGGAACCTTCCCACCTTGGGGCTGGCATTAAGGGGCTCTCTCTGTTCGCTCAAGTAGGACCACTGCTTTTCTTTTAACCATTCTTTAACCATTCTTTAAACCATTCTTAATGATATTTGCTTTATCCAATAAAGGATCTGTTAGGTGAGGAAAGTGTTAGAGGTGATTTTAGGCTAAGCATTCCAAATTATTATGCAATACAGCATAGCCATGGGGAAAAATGCATCTTTATTATTTTCTAGGAAATTGTAAGAACCTCTTTGTAATTTTTAAATACAAGTCTACATAATTAGTTCAATGCTGTAGTCCATATCTACATTCCTTCTGACAATTGCTAACACAGAAGTCATTTTTATGTGCCTTATGATTAATTTTAACACTTCTAGCTATATCACTTTCTATGTTTTCATTTTGTGAAACATAGAATATTGCCCTTGTAGCTTTAAGTTTAGCCTTCTCCACATTTTTTGTAAATCCCTACAGATTTGTTTCTTGCTTTTAAATATCAGTACCTTTCTGCTTTCCACTCCTGTTTCTGCCCTCTATGCAGGAGATCTTTTCTTTTACGTTTCCCACTGTGTTTCATAACAGAATCAAAAGAAACAGGTACATCCTTCAGGAAGTGTTCAGCTCACTAGGAATAGAAAACCTGTCATCTTATTCTGAAGTCCTTAGATCAGCCAGACCGATGGCTGAAATAGCAGAGTAGTTTCTAGGAAGGGTGTAGAGTAGGGTTCGTAAGATGATTAAGTACCTTGTTCTCTCCAGATCTTTTAGAGAAGTGAGTATCTTTGTTCAGGAAAATGACTGGATACTGTTGGGAGGAAAACTTTTCTTCTACCCACGTAGGTTGGGTGGTTGGATACCTGAAAATTAACTGACAGTAGACACGTTAACAGGAGAAAAGGTAAGATTTGTTTACTTGTGCAGGAGGAAGTCACTCAGTAATGAGTAGCATGCAGAGTACTCAGAGGTGAAGGTGTGTACTGCAGCTTAGTTCAATGGGATAGGAATGCTCAGGGCCGAGGTGGGTGGTCTGTCCCCTTCCTGGAATTAGCAGAGAGCTCTTGGAGGAGCATTCACAGCAGCTTATTTTCAGAAGTGTCTGCTTTAGTCAGATAAGAGAAGTTCAGATAAGATTTCAAAGGTTTTTGCTTTAAAATAACCTTTATGCCAAAACTTCTGACTAAAGTTGAACTGTGGCTTGAAAGAAAAGACAGTGTAAATAGTTTTGTTTTAGATATGAAAAGGATTTTGAGGTATTGGGGAAAGGATTGATATCCCTTATGTTAAAAGACCAGCACAGAAGACTGCAAAGAATACATCTCTTTCCCCCAAATTCCCACAGAGGTACACTATATGCTGATGAAGGCATTCTAAAAATTAATTAATGGCTAAGAATTTAGGTGGGAGAAGGACCTAGCAATCCACTCCCAAAGTAATCCTGACACAATCAGCCATTGAAAACCCTTGAAGGATTGCTATAAATTGGACCCAACTAGAGGGCACCTAACAACAACAAGAATCTAGGTGTTAGCATCAGACAACGCTGGGTTAAAATTTCACCCTTTATTCAGGGTTGTATATATTTCCTAGCACTCCAACCGCAGCTTGGTATTTTCATTTTTCATTCACCAAACTGTGTTGAAATACAAATAAATGTATTGTTACTTTGAATTCCTCTATTAGACAAGAAATAAATCTCAACCTTAAAATACTTTTGAGTTTAAAAACAACTGTAGCCCAACTCTGAGCTGATAACTAGTGAGATGACACTGGAGATACTGAGGTTGACAACTCATTGCGCTGTGCAATAGTCTTTCATATGGACAGACTTTTCTAGATTGTATTTAGATTTCACTAGAAATTTGAGCCCTACTTGTTGGCCGTTTAGGTTTTCTTTAACTTTTCCCTAGAGAGCTTGCCATGAATCGTCTTTTAGATATGTATTTGTGCCCATTTATGATTATTTCCTTAAATGTATAATTATCAGATGACATCATATAAACATTTGGAAGCATTTTATTTTATTTTATTTCTTGTGGTGCTGGAGATTGAATTTGGGGCCTTGCACATTCTAGGCAAGTACTCTACCACTGAGCTACATCCCCAGTCCCTTTTGCTTTCTTATTATGAATTTGTTTTCTGGAAAGCTTTTACCAATTTTAATTCATATAAACGATGCATTAGAAATTCTACTGCCTCAGATGATGTTGATAAACCTTCTCTTTCATCTTTGCCAACCTGGTAAGAAATAAATTAGTTCTTACTCTAATTGTATTTCCCACAGATATTTTAAGAGAATAAAAATAATTCACCCTCAGTATTTGCTATTAAATGTCATCTTTCTAAAATTTAACCTGCAAAGATTATGGTGATTTTAATGATTATTATTTGTCTAATAAATATTTCTCTTAAATGATTATGAGTTATGATTATCCAGGGATTTTATAAAAGTACACATTTTCATTCTTCCTCCTTTCAGCATTGAATGTGTATTAGTTTTGTATTCAGTGCTGCGGGTTTTTACAAAATACTGTCTTTGAATTTGTATTAAACATTCACCTTGAGGACTTCAGTCTATTGGCTCAAAGCTTGGTTTATGTAATAAAATTACTATGGTACATACTCCAAATTAAAAATACTCCAAAAAATACTCCAAAAAAATCATCTTATTCTGAGCACTGAAACCTAGCTGTGGACTCTAGGAAGCTAGAATAGCAATACATCACTTTTCATGAAGTACTTATACCCCACATCTAATATGTCAGCAAATCCCATCAGCTCTACCTCAAAAAATATCTAGAATCTGATTACATCTCATCACATCCATTTACTGCGCAGTCACAATCAGATCATTCCTGATTTACTGAAAAGATTCTTGATTGATCTCCTAGCTTCTTCCCTTGCCTCTTCCAGTCTATTGTCAATAGTAACTGTCAACTGACTAGTAAACTTTTAGAACATATCAGACCATGTCCTTGCTCTGCTCAGACCCCATCTGGCTTCACATCTCAGTGGCCTCCCATCTTAGTTCAAGTAACAGCTAAATCATCACAATGGCCTAAAGACCTAATAAAACTCCACTCACCTCAAACCGGTTGCTTCCAGCACACTGCATGCTCTCTGGTCCTAAGCCTTTAGTTCCAGATACACAAATGTGTCTTCTGTCTGAGTCACGTCAGAGAGTCTCTGACCTGGGGCGTTGGTACCCAGTGTCCTCAGTCTGGGCTGGCTGTCCTTACAGGAACTCCTCCTGGTTGAAGGCACAACCCTCCCTCATATGCTCCTTGTTCTCATTGTTCAATTTCCCTTCACACCATCGTCACTGTGTGACACAGCATGTGTGGGTGGGTGCTACATATATAATCCACACAGACAGTATTATGTTTTTACCTGTCACTCTCAGTAGAATATAGGCTAAAAGATATAGATGTTTGTTATCGTTTGTTATTCTTAGCAAGTGACTGGCATGAACACCCATTTAAATGACCAAATAAATGTATTTCTGCTGTTTTCCTACAAGTAATATTGTTTGGAAAGAAATATCCCTCATTCTAAAATATTTATAATTTTTATGACTATTCTCTTCAATATTTATGTGGCATTTTAGTATATTCCAATATTTAATTAGCTTCAGTTTGCATTTATTAAATGCTTTTATACTCTAATAAAGAATAGTATTGTCATGTTTTAAATGACATTTGTTAACTTTACTATTCTTCATGTATTTTAACAAGAATAGGGCTTCATCAACTAATGAGTTTGTAAATATCATTATGATGTCAAATTTTGCCAAATTCTTTCCAGTTTCCTGACATCTCATACAATCCATCTCTCGTTACAGATGTGTATCTGAAAAGGTGTTAACAGTTTTCCTTGCCATAACTGCACTTGTAATCTGTACATGTTGTTGTTGTTGTTGTTGTTAGGTGCCGGTAAGTCAAGCCCAACTCATAGCAACACTGTGTACAACAGATCAAAACACTTCCCTGATTCTGTCCCAGGCACACGATCTTATTTATGTTTAAGCCCATTGTTGTAGACACTGTGTCAATCCATCTGGTGGAGGGTTTTCCTTTCTTTCGCTGACCTGCCACTCTCAAACATGATGTCTTTCTCCAGGGTTTGGTCCTGCCTGACAACATGTCCAAAATACATATGACATAGTCTGCCATTCGTGCTTCCAAGGAGCACTCTGGTTACACTTCATCTGGAACACACCTGTTGGTTCTTTTGGCAGTCCATGGTATATTCAATATTTGTCTCCAGCACCATAATGCAAAAGCATCAGTTCTTCTCCTGTCTCCCTTATTTACTGTCCAGCTTTCACAAGCATAGGATACAACTGGAAATACCTACCATGGCATGAGTCAGGTGCACCTTCATCTTCAATCTTTACATCTTTACTTTTCAACACCTTAAAGAGATCTTTTGCAACACTTTTCTTTTCCCAATGTAATGCATCTTTAAAGTTCTTAACTGCTGTTTCCATGGGTGTTGCTTGTAGAATCAAGTAAGGCAAAGTCTTGGACAACCTCAATCTTTTCTCCATTTGTCATGAAGTTACATAATGACGCAGTTGTAAGGTCTTTTGTTTTCTTGCTGTTGATGTGCAATCCATACTGAAGGCTATGTTCTTTGATCTTCATTAGTAAACATTTCAAGTCCTCTTTATTAGTAGTAAGCAGAATTGTGCCATCTGCATAACATTGGTTGTTAATGAGTCTTCCTCCAATCCTGATGCCATGTTCTTCATTAAGTCCAACTTCTCAGATTATTTGTTCAGCATGGAGATTGAAGAGATACCATGAAAGGATAGAGTCCTGATGCACACCTTTCTACATACATTCCATGTTCCAATTATTAATGGATGTTTATAGTTGTTTCTTCTCATTTTGAGTCACGCCACATAGCAAATGGTGGTCCCAAGGGCTTTACTCCACTCTGGTCATTAAGGTTGACTCTAAGGAGGCAGCTCTTCCCCACTTGTCTTTTGAGTGCCTTCCAACCTAAGGGAGCTCAGTTTTGGGCAGTTTATCTGACAATGTTTCTCTGCTATTCAAAAGGTTTTCAATGGCTAATTGTTTTGGGAGTTGGCTGCCAAGTCCTTTTCCCTAGTCTGTCTTCGTCTGGAAGCTCAGTTGAAACCTATCCATCATGGGTGGCCCTGCCAGTGTCTGAAATACTGATGTCATAGTTTTCGGCATCACAGCAACATGCAAGACCCTACAGTACAAAAAGCTGACAGACAGGTGGGGAAATCTGTGCATATTAATGCTTAACTAATATTTGTGGAATAGAATTGACTCTTGCATATGGATATGCATTTGTTAGATTAACTTAAGTGCTAAATTTAGCAATATAATGAAATTTTTGACCAAAGATATTATCCAGTATTTATATTCAGGAAGCAACCAGAGAGATTGGTATTTTTCAGTTCATACATGATGATCATGTGGTCCATGAAATCTTAGTCTCCTAAAATATATTTCCACATATGTGCTAGGAAAAACACACAATGAGAACTAATGAAGTTTACATTGTGTGACTACCTGTAGTCCTAGGCAGGCTTTTACTCTCAGTGATAGCATCCTATCATCCTTTAATATGCTTATGTAGAAAACCTGGGTTTTGTCCAGTTGCCATTTAGCTTCTAAGTCACTAATACATATCGTTTCATTGTTTGCAAGCAATATCTGAAATCAAACATTTTACTTTTAAAACAGTTTGCACACTAATAGATTTACCTGTATGTTCAATTTAAAGTGTGTTTTCATTAAATTATTGCTTATAAAATAAGAGTTAGAAATATCATACAAGGTGCGGGTTTAGGAAGTTGGGATGATTCAATAACTTTATTTATTTCTATTGCTGATAATTGAATCATATTATCTGGTAAAAAGGACATAAACAAAGGCTTTAGAAAATAGGTTGAGCGCATGGTTTCCTAAACATTTTCTCCTCCATAATATTTTCCAGAAAAAAACTTTTAAAAATGTTTTCATTGTTTATCCCCATTACCTGTTTTTCTTTTCTCCACACAGCTCAGACATCTGTTATAACACCTAGATTTTTCCTTTTGGTCTAGCTCTTCCTTATGTTTGTTTTCCTATCCTTACGTCTTGATATCTCTCTAATAAAAAATTCCATACCACTAGTCTTTCTGAGCTTATAAAAATTTCAAATATCCATATGTTGTTGTTGTTGTTGTTATTGTTGGGTGCTGTCAAGTCAGGTCTGATTCATAGTGACCCTTACAGGGTTTTCAATGGCTTATGGTTTTGAGATTGCTTTAGGAGTGGATTGCCACACCCTTCTCCCATTTTTGCAGTGCTGGGGATAGAAACTGGGTCCTCAGAGTGCAAAGGAGCACTGTTACCAACTGAGCTAAACCCTAGCCCATAATAGTCATACATGCTCTACGAAAGGTAATGAGGTTTTTCCAAGGATACTGGTGGTTATTAATTTTGCATATATCAAAGCAGAATGTGTCATCTCTAAGCAGAATATTGGCTCCCACCTTGTATAAAGGCAACTCTTGTTTACTTCAGCCAAGAGCATGTTTTATGGAAAAACATTTTTGAACAGACCATTAGGAAATATTCTCATTCTCTCTTTAATGTTTTTGAGCTGTATGTGAGCAAAATCATAAGGAATTATTAGTGACTCATTCCTGGTCTTGGCCATCCTAGCATTCTGTAAGGTCATACACAATGAAACTTCTTGAGAAGTAACCACTGAAAAAGCCTTGGCAGCCAGATAGAGTGGCACATGCTTGTAATCCAGCAATTCAGGAGGCAGATGCAGGAGCATTGCAAGTTCAAGGCCAGAGGCAGTCTGCATTATTTAGCAAGACACTGTCTCAAAATAAAAAATAAAAAAGGGGCTGGAGGTGCAGCTGAGTGGTGGAATCCTTGCAAAGTATGTTCAAGGCCTAACCACTCAATATAAAAAAAAAAATAGAAAAAGAATAGAAAAGAAAGGAAGAAAGGAAGGAAGGAAATAAAGAAAAGAAAGAGAGAAAGAGAAAGGAAGGAAGGAAAGAAGGAAGGAAATAATGAAAGGAAAGAGAGAGAGAGAAAGGAAGGAAAAGAAAGAAGGAAGGAAGGAAGGAGACAGACTTGGCAGAAGAGTTTGTATCTTGTATCTATCAGATTAAAAAATCTATCACTAGCAAATAACGTTACATATTATTAATATAGGAATTAACTGCAAAATCTGTAAGCTGCAGTGTCATAAATCAGCTCAACAATTAGCATGAGATTTAAGTGACTGAATGCAAATTCAGAATTATGAAGTTATTACCTAATAATACTAGAAGTGATAGGAATAAATCCTTGCTAATATAAAAATTATCAAGCACTGAAACACTTTTTACAAGTATGTCTATGGATCCTCATGGTAATGCACTTAGGTTGATCAACTACTGACAGTCTGTGAAAGCTTCACTTATTTCAGTTGCTGAGGCTTGTGCCTGGAGAATCTGTCATGCAAATGATCAGCAAATTGTACTCTGCAATTTGTTCTGATTTAATCAGCAGACAGGTTTTCAACCATTTTAGATGCAAGCCCTCTGAATGCTCTTTGAAACTAATTGGTGGAAAATGAATTTTAACAGCAGGATTTTATAATTTGCTCTATGCCCCTCTGTCCCTCTGGTAGAAGACTCAAAGCTATGTACTTAGACTTTGAAAATGTATGTTAAATAGGTGCAGGCCATAACCTCCGGTTATCTGGGCCATCGCAAAGGCCCCTAATCCTCTATCCTGCCACAATCCACTCTACACTCTGCTCTGGAAGTCAGTTTTATTATCTTAATCTTCCACAAAAGCTTCTGCCAGATAAAAAACAAGCACTGAACTATGGCTGTAGTGTTCTCCATTGTCTGGGCCCAGGCAACATTTTTTCTTTTTTTGTTTTATTTTGCAATGTAACACAAATACAGGAAAAAGCACAAATCATTTATTCCCCAGAACAAAAAAGAGGAAATTGTTATTACCACAAAAGCCGCTGTCCTTGTGCATTTTTTTGATCACACCCTTCAAGCATCCTGGAGGTAACCATCGGAGACAAACACTGCCTTGATTTTCTCTGTGGTGTCTCCACTAGAAACGTGAATAAATAACATAAATTTACCTGGTTTTGAATGTTCCATAAATAGAATCCAAATTTGTTGTTTGGGAATACTGTTTTCACTTAAATCATTTTTTTTTTAAAAAATTTATTCATCCTAATGTATAGCTCCAATTTCTTAAGTTTTAAGCTATGTCACATTCCATTGCATCAATATGCCACAATGTATTTATCTTTTGTGTGTTGATGGACATTGGGATTTTTAGATTATTTCCAGATTTGGGCTGTTGCAAATGATGCTTCTGTTAACATTGTTGGACATACACTTTGGTACCCAATGTTCTGGAGCATTCCTACCCAAGCAGTGGATTTGCTAGGAGATAGTTATGCACATGTTCATACTGCATTAATAGTTATGTATCAATCAAAAATAATCAATCTTAACTTGCATATAAGTGTCTTTATTACACACGTCAAGATGTTTTCCAAAATGGTTGTGCCAGTTTACACAATCTGGAGGACTGAATGATAGCTGTTACTTCTTCACACGCTTGACAACACTTGAAATTATCAGTCTGTTTCTCCTTTATTCTTACTTTGGGATTTTTTTTTCTTTCTTTCTTTCTTTCTTTCTTTTTAAATCTATTTCGATTCACTATTTCTTCATCTACTTCTAATCTGGTAACAAACTCAGTCACTAAGTTCTTAACTTTGATCATTGTCTTTTCTAATTATCAAATTTCTGTTTGGTTCTTTTTCAACTCTTTAATGACACTTTATGGAGTTTCTAGAACCCTGGTAATTTAAAAAATTCCTCTTATTTCTTTAAAATAGTAAATATAGTATTTTTAATTTGTATCTGAAAATTCTGACATCTGAATTCTTGAAAAAGCTATCTCTGTCACTGTCTGCTAGTTCTAATGTCTGGAAGTATTATTTCCTTTTACCTAATGTCTTTGATTTTTGTTTAGAACATTATATTCAGAAGTCTTATGAAAGAATAATGAAGGCATTAAATGATAATACTATACTCCAAAGGGGATTATGGTTTTGTATTTTCTTCTGTTTTTTTTTTTTTAACTATTTTTTTCTTATCAGGGATCTAGAGTCTCTTCCAGTCTGTTACCACCTTAAATTGTCTTAAAATTTCAGAGAAATTATACAATCTTGGCTTTTAACTCTAGGATTGAAAGCACTGAGGTTTAGAGGGGTAAAGTCAAAATAGAACAAGTTTTGATGGCTTCTTCTTTTATAACTTATTGTGTAACTTTTAACCAAAACTCTTTCTTCCTACGTTTGCTCATCTATTTAAAGAGTACATAGCTGGTGACTCCCAAATTATGAGCTTTTTTTTTTTTTTTTTTTTTTAACAATGTCTACTCTGTTTTTTGTTCTCTTGGCAGCAGTTATGGTATGTGTTGTTCTTTTAGGGGGCCTGATTTTTTTAGTACATTGAGTACCCATTTCCTCCTACTCATTATAATTCTTTGGGAGGCAGTAGCCATGACTTTTTATGCTATCTCTTACTGTTGTAGGCGTAGAGCCTTGATTCAGTACCTGCTCAATGGATGTTAAATGGATAAGTCAATGAGTAAATAAATTTTGGAAATAGGTGCATATATAAAAGTGATTAAATCAAGCTAAGTATTGCCATAAAGAAGCAACAAGTATCTCTTCTATTATAGTTCCCAGAGCTTCAGTGTGATTTCTTCTGCTGTGCTTACCGTCTGATATATTGACTGATTGTCCTCAGAGAGAACAACTGTCCTCCATTAGAATTTACGAATAGTGATCCAATTTGTAATAGAACTTAAGAATAAAGATTTTAAAACATTGATCGAGATGAGGAATGAGAGGTTGTAATAAAGGTTTATTTAGGGCATTAAATTTAAAAGGCATGTTCGTCAATAATTCATCAACTCTCTTTAAAAAGACTCTTGGTATAACCATTTCCTCTCTGTATTGTTAATCAATTCTAGCTGACATGGCTAGGAACAGATTTGACAACAGACCTGTGAAAGAGATCTATTTTTATGGGGATTTACTTATAAAAGTTGAATTAAAATCATTTCTAGGAGGGCTGGGTACTGTAGTGGTAAAGCACACTTGCTTAGCATGTACAAGGCCTGGGGTTTGTTCTCAGCACTGCAAAAAGAAGAATAAAAAATAACAAAAAGTCATTTCTAGGAAGAAATCTCACACACTAAGGTGTGGGTTTTCGCCCTGGCGCTGGACTCATTCTGGCTGTGAGCAGGAACCAGCCACCAAAGACCCGTCATCTGGTGAGGGGGAGCCAAGCACCTAAGAGCCACGCTGCCCGGAAAGGAGGCTTATGCCCACGGCTGCTCTGAGAAGCCTTGAGAAAGGCAAGCTCAAAGGCTTATGGCCACAGTGGCTCCTTGCTTCTTTCTTCCCAGTGAAGACACCGACACTAAGTGCTCTGTTCCAACAGCTCTTTATTGTTTCATCTGTCCCAGTTGATGGAATGGACCCAGACTGCTCCGTGTACCACCCTTATGTACTGTCCAGGGGCTAGCTGGGGATCAATCAGCGGCTGTCACCGCATAAGGGTCTTGACCAATCAGGGGGGATATGCAAATTTGGTTTTGTAAAAGTAGCCAATCAGGGATGTTCCCAAATGGTCCAATCAGGAGCCGTTCGGTGGTTTGGAAACAGCCGGCTGGTGTCAATGGGTCTGAGGAGAGGGACTGGATGACAGCATCATCTTTGGGAGCTCAACAACCCTGAGTTCCCAGATGTAGGGCAAAGGTGATTGCCCAGAGAACAAGCCTCAGACCTCCAAGGGGGCCTAGATAGGCCCCAGGGCAAACTGCCTCTCTGGGCAGTGCCCTACACTAAGGAAATATAACAATTTGATATATTAAATAATTGCTCTAGAGAGACATGAATCAAAATGAAAAGGAATCATTAGCAGTTCATACCAAAGTGTACATCAGGATATTATTTTTGGCACATCTATCATTTAGCTATGCAATACAGTTACCTTCCTAATTTTTAAAAAATATCATTTACTTCAAAGAGCTTATTCAATTTCCTAATGATTAAATTACTACTCAACTTAACATGTTTGTTACCTTTTGAAGGTCCTTGAAAACAGAGAATGCCTGTGGCCCAAAGTTATTGATAGGAAAATCAGTGAAGATCTTTCATGAATACTCCTTCAGCTGGTTTTCAATTGATAGATATTCATAATCTAGAAACAAATGATTTTCATACAAAGAAATAAGCATGTAGTTTTTTTAGTACCACTTACAACATGATATAGGCATTCAAAATCTATATTAATTATAGAATTTGCTGATCATATTTACATGCTTCCTGGATTTGATCTTTATTTTGTAATACTTTCATCTATTCTGGTTCTAATGATCTGAGGGAGGGCCTACTTCAGAATATTTGCACAAAGGATAGTCATTGGCTAGGTCTACATTTTGTCCAAATGACCTAAAAAAAGTAGCAAATTCTGCCAATAATATTGTAATTACATTATATACTTTATTCATTATGTACTTTAAAATATAAAAAGAATTTAGAATCATCAAGATGGTTGATATTTCACCTATAATATAAAAAGAGATGGAATTTTCACTTTTCATTTATGTATTATGATACCTTTTAGACTAAAGGTAATTATATTAAAATTTTTGATTCATTCTCAAAACTTCTTATCTATTGATCTAATAATCTCTCAGTATTGATTGGTATCAAATACCACTAGACTAGGAAAAAATTCAGTAGCTTGACAAAAAGGATTGGAATTTCTCTTTTTTCATACGTTCTATAGCCCTAGAGAGACAGTCCCAGAAGGATATGACATTTCAAGTGTTAGGGACATAGACAGCTATCTTATTTCTCTGCAATGTGTGGTCTCTGTGCCAGGGCATCAGGCATTACATGCTGGCAGGTAGCAGGAAGCATAGCAAGGTGTTTTGCACAAATCACCCTGTTACAGCACATTTGCCAGAATTAGTCATTATAGCCTCACTTTGCCTGAAGCAGGACTGAGGATTGTATTTATTGTCAGTAATTCTAAAATTGGAAGAAAAATACAATAAGAAGAGAAGCATTAATGGAACACAATTAACAGTAGCTTACTCTAACTGTCCATTTACTGACATTTTACTCTAACATAACAAATACTAAACAACATTAAATTTCTAGAAAAGAAAAAAACATAGTTTAGAAAACCAAGATTTCAAAGATACTACAAATGCCACAGTATCAACAGAGTTGTAGATGAGTATCAAATTTAGTACTGATTTTCCAGGTATCCAAAGTGAAAACAAATACTCAATAACTAGTTATATTATTTTTGCCATTAAGAAATTATATTATTGCCCCAAAATGAAGCTCTTTGAGTATTTAAAAAATGTATCTTATGGTAATATTTAGGAAACAAAGTGAATGTTATAATAAACAATATTCCTGCAACAGGTGCAGTGGTTTTATAAAGCACATACTGTCTTTGAGTAAAAGCCAAAAGCAAAATATTAATCTGCATCTCAGTGAAGACTATTTTTTGTGTGCCTAAGAAAAAATGATTCAAAGAGAAAATGTTTGGGTATTCTGGCTTAAACCCGAAGGAAGATGTACAGAGGGCTGGATGAACTATATATACTTTGAATGGGTATCTGTAATTATTATTGTTGCTGGAGGATTTCTGAACAAATTTATAAAATTAAATAGATTATCTAATTTTCTGTCATCTGCTAGGGTGTTTCAAACCATTTGAACTCTTAACACCATGTGTTCTGAAGTGAAAGGATCCTATTTGTTAGCTTTAAAAAAGATAAAAATATCAGCAGATGAATTAGCAGCAGAAACCATTTTGCCAAATTTACCAAATTAGACACTTCTCCAAAGAGTGAAGTGATTCTCATATAATATCACTGGTAGTAGAGAAGCTATTTGTCTAAAGAAGTGTGTGTTTAGTTATAAAATTACTTAGCAAATAACCTCCAGTAAATGTGATGTTATAAATTTTAGCTAAATTATGTGTTCTTAGAATATTCAATTTTTTCTGCAAGCTGCATGTTGATTATATCTGTTCACAATATTTATGTATATCTATATAGACAGAAATGTCTGATTATATAGGAAAATCTTAGTTTCTTAAATCTAGTTGTATTATTGATGAATCTTAAATTAATCCTGAAATGGCAAGAAACATGAACTCATGCTCTCTGAAGTGGTTTAGTAAAATTCACTCTATTTTTGATATGGCAATAATTAAACAAAAAATGACAAAAATTTAGGTGACTAAACATTGTTCAGTATTAATAATACATAAATTACATTCCTAAATTAATTCATTCAAAGTATAAAACAATATTTATACTCTGTAAGCAAAACTCATTAAAGAATTAATATTTACTCTTAGGGAGCAGTGTTGATTGACATCAAGATTTTTATTTCCATGTAGGAGGAGCCTTTTGTAATGGTCTCTGAAAATGTCTTGGGTAAGCCGAAGAACTACCAGGGCTTCTCCATCGATGTTTTGGATGCCTTATCTAAGTACCTGGGTTTTAACTATGAAATTTATGTTGCCCCGGATCACAAGTATGGAAGCCCACAAGAAGATGGGACATGGAATGGACTGGTAGGAGAACTGGTTTTTAAGGTAAGAATTTGTTTATTTATCTCATATCTAAAAGTTCAGCTGTACCCCCTGCAAGCTATTTTTATATAAAATAACTGTGAGACAAAGCATTATGTTGTGGTATTAAATACAGAGGTTTCACCCAATACTATTTTATGAACTTTATGGAAAGAAAACTGCATCATAAAATATGATTTGATTCAAAATATTTCCTATTATAGGAAAGGATTTATAAGAAGGCCTTACTTTTCCAAACTCATGCCCCAAATATTTTTTCAGTATACAATACATGATAAAGTCATGGTATAACTCATACCATTGTTTTCTTTTAAAAATGCCATGATATTGGGGAAAAAACTCTAATTACTTAGAAACTAATAATCATTTAATTTTAGTGTCTAAGCAAGGTGCATCTATAATTAATTACGTGTTTTTCTCCTTATTCTTTCAATATTGAAAAATTGTTTAAGTATCTCTATTTCTTTAGTTTTGTCAGTTGTTAGCTACAATTTTTTAAAGTGATATAACTAAATGCATACACATTTAGTATGTCTTCATAATAAATTGTTTAATAGTGTGTTTTGATTTATCATTTATTATTTAATTTATATTTGTCTTTTTTATGTTCCTTTTTCTGACTTTTTTTGGAGGGGTAAATTGAATATTTGATTTTATTTCCATTGTTGCATTTTTAACTATATCCCTTTGTATTTT
>VMDO01035640.1:0-15896 GCA_007922755.1 Pedetes capensis | reverse complement strand
TGTGCGCATGTGTGATGGGAATGCCCATGGTATGAATTCTGGACTCCCGAGAACAAAGTGCTTCTTTGAAACACAAGAGGAGGGTGGGGGGTGTGGGTCCAGCCATCCATCTTTCTCCTCCTGTGAAGTGGGCGGCTGTTGGCTCTGGGAACACTGACGATATGACCATTAAATCATTTCAGAGTGGTGGAGCTGGGAGGTCCTAGCAAGCCTTCTCTCACACCCACCCTGTTCTGGCACAAAGAAGGGTGTTATGCCTCATACACAGTGACAGGCAGGCCACAGGAAAAGGGCTCCCTATGCCAAACAGTTTTGCCCAGTCGTCCGTCCTCAGAGCGGGGAAGCAAGTACTCCAACAGCCTAGTTGTCTGGGTGTCCCAAGAATGCCTCAAAACAGACCTATTAGCTGAAAGGATAAATATTTACTCTGAGTTCATCTGAATAACCCAGAAAGGGGACTCTGTTTTTTGTCAGTAACAAAAAACACTCCCACCTAAGCCTAGATTTAGAGTTTTTTTTTCTTTTTCTTTTCCTTTCCCTCTCTCTCTCTCTCTCTCTCTCTCTCTCTCTCTCTCACTCTCTCTCTCTCGTCTTTAAATCATCCCTGCTTAGAATCACTCAGACTTCCTGTGAGAGACTCGATCAGGATTTCCTCATGGCCTCCTGAGTGGGGCCGGGGATTGAGCACGCCAGGGAGTACAAAGGGAATGTTCCAACAAGGGAGCTGTGTTTTCTTTTGCTGCAAGAAGTATGTGTGGCTTCTGCCTGGCTCCCAGTACACAGGTAACTGAAATATTTGCCCTTGGGAGAGAAGGCAGAGAATATCCTCTTAAAGTGCTCCAACTGGTGAAATAGGAGATTTTAGATAAACAGCTTTCTAAGGACCCCATTTCCTGAGCTATGCTTTGATCACATGACAACAGCACCAGTGAAAACACTTTTGTTATCCTTTCCAGGGAGATGTTCCAGAAAGAACTCTTGCCTGGGTGGTGGAGGTGAGGAGGGAGAAGGGGCGGAAGTGGCTGGGATGGAGAGTGGAGGATATAGGATGGGATGGGGACTGTGTATGGGCCAATCCGGGGCATTTGTATACCACATCCTCCAGTTCTACTTCCTCTATTTTATCTCTCACCCCCGTTCTGGCAGCAAGATTGACCTGGCAGAAAGAACTCCAATTCTGGAAGCAAAATCATTGTCTTCAAGTATGGACTCAACTAAAGGCCTGGAGTAAAAGGGCCATGTGTGGGGCATGCACCTCTCCGTCCAGCCTGGAGGTTTGGACGGGCAGTGCTGCCGGGCACACAGATACTAAACACAGTTCACTTGGGACCCTAGGGTGAGGGGTGCAGACTCCTGCGGCCCTCGGGACCCCGGAGGAGATGGGAGAAAGGAAAAGCCTCAGGCGCTTTTGCCTTCCAGGGGCAAACACTTGTGTTGGTCGTCTCGGTGGTCAGGAGGAGACAGCTGTTGATTCGTCGGTGATCAGATGGAGAGCAGGTTCGTTCCTTGTTGATGATTGCAATGGGAGAGCATTCTTTCCTCACCAAAGGTCCGGGGGAGAGCAGTGGGAGAGGCATTTCCTCATCGGTGGTATGGGCAGGAATGGGCGAGAAGGCGCAGAAAGGGGTGCCAAAAGGATGGAGCTGCCGTAGCTCAGCTCTTTATGTATCTCGCCCATGGAATGGCCTGAGCCAGTCAGCTTTCAGTCCAATTGTCCAATCAGGAAGGGCTTTGTACAAAAGTGCAACCAAGTTACTTTCATTTTCCCTAGATTTCTAACTTACAAACCAGATATTCAAACGCCATTTTCCCAGTTTGGGAGTTTTTGCCAATTTCCTCCCAATTTGTCCCTACACCATGGAGGAAAATCAATGAAAGAATTCCATCATTCTTTCCACCATCCAGTGGTTCTTTAACCTTATGAGCTTCAGTTTCTCTATCTGCATTACAGGGATAATAATTCTTACTTCCAGGGTTGTGTAAAACTGAATACACATTTATGCCTACATGTACCTAGCTGAGACTCCTTGCTCTATACACCCCAGAAAGTGTTAGCAAAAATCTCAACATTAAAGGATTGGAAAATCAGCAAATTATAGAAGCTAAATTATTTGAAATTGTCAATTCAAAAGTTTAAATGGTTATTCAGATTGTAGAAAAGCCTGAGCAAGCCTGGACCAGATGGAATAAACATCGTCCACTGGAGGTGTTTGTTCCACCAAGTCAATGGCATTCAGTGTCTCTGTTACAAAATCTAGCTAGCTTTATTAGAGTTGGGTAGAGGCCATCCATGCACTCCAGGGCCATTTCATATTCTGCAAACACAACTAGGGTACCACTAACGCAGTAAGAGACAAATGGGAAAGCATTTCTCTGTCCATGGTCTAACAATAAAAATACATTTGCCTCTTACCACAGTGAAGACTGCTGTACTAATTTATGCAAGGACAGTAGTCAAATCACAAATGTCCAATTAACTTTTTAAATGAAAGAATGAATGAATGCAAAAAATGTAATAACAGGCCTCTGTAATCTTTTGGGTTTATGGTGTGGTTTCTAACTCTTCTCCATTGCCACAGGTCACTTAGTTTCCAGGTTGTTGTGGATCACTACCTCCTCTGTCATCTTATGGAAGTTTGGAGCTATCGTGGGTACTGGGAAGAGAATTTGCATGGCCTAGTCAAAACTAGATAGGTGTTTGGGAAAGAGGAGAAGGGCTCTGTTCCATCGATGTTGTTATCACAGATGTTACCAATTTTACCCTCAGTTTTCTTTCTGCTGTGGTCTACAGTCATTCATGCTCATCCCAGAAGCTAAAGAGCTGGCATTCTTTATCCATTTGTTAGGCTGGGGTTTAGCTCAGTTGGTAGAGTGTCTTTATGCACTCTCTGAGGTCTTGAGTTCAATCTCCAGCACTGCAAAAACTTGAGAAGGACCCGGCAGACTACTCCCAAGGCAATCCCCAAACAATCAGCCACTGAAAACCCTATGAATAGCAGAGAGGCACTGACATAATGCCAAGCACGGCACAGTGTCAGGGAGTGTTTCATTCTGTTGTACATAGGATAGCTGTGAGTCAGACCCGACCCAATGGCTCCCAACAGCAAGAACAGGTCCATTTGTTACTCCACTGAAAGACAGCTTTTCTACCTCTTTCTTTCCCATCTCATAATGAAAACTGTTTCCTAAAGGAGGAAGTAGATCCAGCCCAGATTTAAGGAGAGACCATATTTACTCACAGTCTGGACACAGGTGGTTTGGGGGTCTTTGTGTTTTGATCCTAATGCCTGCTGTGAATAGAAACTGAGTATATTGCTTTAATATATTTATATTATTAACCTATGTGCAATAAAATATATTTTAATACATTTTTATTTAATATTAATATGTTTAGTATTATTTATTTTCTTCCCTCTAAATGTTTATTGTATGTATACTTTGTTCAGATAATTTTTATAAAAATCATGGATAAAATTTCTGACAATTCCAGATATTTGCCTCTAGGTTTTAATTTAATTATGCATTTACCAGTGTTTACCATGCATCAGTATTGTTTTTGTGTGTGTTAAAGACAAAGCAGTAAATAAGATATAATTTTTGTTCTCAAGAGGATACATTTAGCTAAAGAGTCAAAAGTTGAATATCAAAATTGCACAAGTATTTTAAAAGAAAACTATAAGATACTAGCCTGCAGCTATAGCACTGTGGCATCCAATCCCATAAGATCTCAGAAGCTACACAGGGTTGGGCCTGGCTAGTACTTGGATGAGAGACTACCTGGGAATACCAGATACTGTAGGCTTGGGAAAAGGACCCGGCTACCCACTCCCAAAAATCAATCTTCCATTGAAAACCCTATGAATAGCAGAGAAGCACTGACAAAGAGTTTCACCTATTGTACATAGGGTCTCTATGAGTCAGATACTGACTCGATGACACCTAACAACATAAGATATCAAGAGAACATAAAACAAGGCATTATAATGTAGTCTCAGGCTGTCAAGAAATGCCTATTGGTAGGTTGTTAGTATAATGACCATAAATGAATCATGTTTTGCTCTGCTTACACTTTTGTAAGGTCCCCTTCTACTATGGACTTGGCTGTGTGACTTGCTTTGGTCAATAGCACATAAGAAAACCTGAAGTTCACAGAGGTATAAAGAGAACTTTCACACTAGGATGTCCCCTGTCTTGCCCCTGGGACCTCTTCTGGTATCACATAAAGAAGCCCAAGCTGATACAGGACCAATGTTATGCAGCCACTACTCATTCCAGACATATGGATGAAGGCCTCCTACATCACCCATGCACAGATGAGATGCCCAATGACCATAACTGTGTATGTGACCCCAGGTGAGACCTGAAGACCCATCCCACTAAGTCCAGTCCAAATTGCTGACCCAGAATTATCATAGACAAATTGCAAACCTGCTGTTTTAAATCAATATGTTTTAAGGTGGTTTGTTACACAGAAAATGATAATTAATACATAAATAGAAACCTAGAAATGGGCTGTTATCATGTACAAACTTGAAATGGGACTTACAGGTTTGAGAAATGGGCAAAAGATATGAATAGAAAAGGGTGAGAAAACTCTTAACATCTTATAAGATAGTGAACAAAATTTTTGTGGAGTCTGGAGAACTGCTGAGGAAACTGCTTTTGTAAGTTGTAAAACAGTTGATTTGTATTATGTAGCAGTGCCAAGATGTCATATGAGTTAACTGGAAGAAAGAAAATGTTCCTAATGAATTTATGGCCCTTCCTAGGGAGATTACCAAGATGAATGAGGAAAGCGTTTATTGGTTTTGTTTAGCTGCAAATGATAAGATACAAGAAGAGAGAGATGAGCTGAAAAGAAAACTGTTCACTTTGTAAGTAGAATTCAGAGGAACCATAATGTAAGCAGGATTTTCTGAGTTGGAAAATAAGATGTTTTCCCAGCTTAATCTCTCCAGCTTAGTTTTAGTCTTTCCTGCTAGCAACGAGATTCTTTAGTCAAAAAATGGCCACAGAGAAAAGATCAAATCAAGGGTGTATACATACAACTCTTTGTTAAGATCCATAGAAATTTAAACTTATACTTAATACAACTTGTCAGATACACAAAACTGCTTCTAAGAATCTTAATGGTATATTCCTAGGGAAGTATAATCTCAAAACAGCCCTGTCTATTGTAGTTCCAGAAGGCTACTTCAAAAAAAAATTATGGGTGTGGATTTGGAATAACAGAATAGATGTAATGTGATACATAGCTAACCAGAGAAAGTTTAAAGGAAGTTATATGATCTGAGATTAAAGGAAATGGAGACTATTCGCTGGGCCCCTTCCCTCCCTCCTATTTTTGGATATGAGGCAGGCTTTAAAAAATCACTGCATTAAATTGTCTTATAGTAAGTGGTGCTCTTAGAGGACAGAGACAAGAATATTATGGATAAAACAAAGAACATAGGTGAATGGTAGTAAAAAGAATTAGTGCTAGTGAGCACAACCAGAGTAGTACATGCCTGACAACACATGCTTGGTTGTATTTTACAAGTCCTGCAAACCAGTGAATATTCTTTTCTCCTCCTATTCTTTCACTTTCTGAATGGAAGTGTCTATTACATTTCTTCTGTTCTTGACTCAGCATTTTATGTTAGATATTTGGGGGTAGATAACTTGTCTCAGTTCAGAAAGGCTCATAGTTAAGGAACCCTACTCTAGCAGTTTCATGGGTGTCTGCACCTAATGCAGACTAAAGTCAAGGTCTTTGAATCTGATATCATACTGCATCATATTTTATGGCTTTTAGCAGGGGATTCATACATTTTGTATGTTAGGGGGACATGAACTATTGGAGCCAGTAGGAAGACTGGTAGATGTCTGCATATCATACCTCCCTGTGTGTGTTCCCTTGGTCAGTCTCCTCTGGCTTGTCTCTACCATGAGGAGATGGGATACAAAGAGTCACTTGAAAAGTGTTTGTGCTTTGGGGTTTTCCTCTACATCACTGCTGGGGTGCCTGAACCCATGTGAAGAAGTCCAGGTTAGCCTGCTGAAGACACAGGGCTGCGCTGATAGCCAGCACATCTCAGATGGGTGAGTCTTAAACTGCCTATCCTGGTTGATCTTCTAGATAATCTAAACTGTGTCAGTGATCCAAGGGACCAAGCAGAACTGCCCAGCTCACATTGTTGACCCATAGTTACATGAGAATAAAAGAATTGTTGTAAACTACTAGACTTTTAAGCATTTTTTTACCAGCAAAGCCATGTATTTTTCTCTGAGATGAAGATACTAAAATTAGGATATGAAGGTTCAGTGGAGATTAGTTAGGCAGGGGAGTAGGGGAGTAATATTCCAGATAAAGCAAATAGCATGGATAAAGAAGAACTGGAGAAAATCATGTAAAAGATGAGCCAAAGTAGCTGGAACAAGAAGAGTGACAATATTATAAGTTTGGTTAGGTAGGAGTAGCGAAATTATTCATATTTCTGTATCAATTATCTACTGCTATAATATTGCTCTGTCTGCAGCCATACCATCCTGGCATCTGATCCCACCTGATCTCGGAAGCTAAGCAGGGTCGGCCTGGTTAGTCCTTGGATAGGAGACTGCCTGTGAATACCAGGTCCTGCATCATCTGGAGAAGGTCCCTGCAATCCACTCTGGAAACAATCTACCAATGAAAACCCTATGAATAGCAGAGAAGCATGACAGTGTCAGATAGCATTTCGTTCTGTTGTACATAGGATTGCTATGAGTCAGACCTAACTTGACAGCACCTAACAACAACATACTATTGCTATATGACTCATTCTCAAATTCAGTGGCTTTCAAACATTTCTGCCATAAAGTTTTGGATCAACTGTTCTAAGCTGAGCTCAGCTCTGCAGCTTTGTTAAGGGATACAGGTGAGGCTGGGCTGGGCTTTTCTCTGTGACCTGGACTCAGGTATCTCTACATGATTTAATGTTTAGGTCCAGGCTGAAGGGGCAGAATCTACCCTGAAAACTCTTCTCCTAGTGATGGTTGGGCTGGGATTTAGCTCAGTTGGTAGATTGCTTTTCTGCAATCTCTGAGGTCCCGAGTTCAAGTCCCAACACCGCAAAAATGGGAGAAGGACGTGGCAATCCACTCCCAAGGCAATACTGAAAAAATCTGCCATTGAAAACCCTACGAGGGTCGCTGAGTCAGACATGACTCGATGGCACCTAACAACAACAACAACAACAAGTGATGGTTAGGTATGAGAGAAAAATCTAATCATGTAAGCATGCTTCTACAGCATCTTATCTGCTGGTCAAGACAAGTCATACAGATGTCCCCAAAGTTGAGGGGCAGAGAGCTCTTTCTGCTCAATGAAACTTATAGGGAAATGCATTCTACAAAAGCAATTCACACTATCCACAGCAGCACCGTTCACTGTGACCAAAAAGTAGAAACAATCCAAATACCCATTAACTGATGAATGAATTTTAAAAATTCATATCCATACCATGGAATACTACTTGACAATAAATAGGAACAAAGAATTGGTACATGCTTCAACATGAACTTAAGAAAATGTTAGGTTAAATGAAAGAAGCCAGATGCAAAAAACTACATCTCGTGAAATTTCTAGAAGAGACAAATTTATAAAGAGCCAAAGTACAGCAATAGTTGTCAAGAGACAAGAGTATGGGTTTACTATAAATAGGCACAAGGAAACTAGGTTGATAGAAATGTTCTAAAACTGGATTTGGTTGATGGTTGCACATCTATATTAATTTACTGAAAATTATTGAACTGTTCACTTACCATAAGTGAGTTTTGTGGCATATAAATTCTATCACAATGCAAGCACTAAATGTAATTCATTGTAATTAATGGAATTAAACAGAATTAATGGAATTAAATATAATTAATGGAGTTAATTGTAATTAATGGGATTAATTGTAATTAATGGAATGTTGATAACACAACATTATGCTTGTAACAATTTTAAAGGCACCATTAAATGATTCCCAAATACAATGTTGGAAATACAAAGCTCTAGATGACTTCTCTTTCTTTAAAGAATTTCTGAGGAGGAAGTTTTTTCTTCAAAAGCATCATACCAAATTTTAGAATTATTTTCTTTAGCATATTCATATGTGGCTATAAACAATTAACATTTTTAATTTTGTCCCTTGAGCTACTGCATTTTAAGTTAGTACATGCGGTTTAAAAAATTGGAACACATAAGAGCAGCTGCTATTAATGAAGCATGCCCTCCTTATTGACTTTTCATATAATATGTACAACAGAAACATGCTCTCATAAACAGGTCAAAAACTGCAAAATGTCCACTAATTGCTGGAATTTGTTCTTCTGTTTGGAATGAAAATGGATTTAACAATCAGAATAGCTGTTCAAGGGGTAATAGAAGCAAGAAAGAGGGACTTCTGTTATTAGCTAATCTAGCAATTATCCCCAGATCAGAGCTTGTGTTCCACATGCATATCAACCGAGTTGGTTGAGGAGATACAGCTGGAGAGCTGAAAACAGCTGCCTTCTCTAATGCAAAATTCCTTTGGTTAGGAGAATGCACGAGCACTAATCCAAGAGATCTAGGATGAACTTAACTCCCTAAGTGGAAAGAAGCTCAGTTCTGTCACAGGCCAACAGCAATTCCTTGTACTTCCTTTCCAGCACATGGGAATGTGCCTGCTATGATTTCATCTCATTTGTGAACTTCGCCAAATCATTGTTTGCAACTCAATTGTCTGTACTGAGACTAGGCGACTCTGACTGAGATCTTGAGCTTAGGAAATTGTTTCCTCTTTATTTTCTCTTTCAAGTAAGAAACTCAGAAGAGAATTATAAGGTAAACCATTAACTCAATAATAATTGAGTGTCACAGCTTACAAAACATAGATATTGACTCTGAGTTAATATGTATTCCACAAATACTCATGAAGAGATTTCATAAGCCCCATTTATTCTGCCTGGTGTGAGACTCATCTCATTCAAACAACTGCCATGGAAGAAATTCTGGTTGTAGTCCTTAAAGAGTTCATAGGATCACTTGATTCTCACAGTTTTGTCAAGTCTGTATCATTACAATGCATATTCAGGGGCTCAGGAACTTCAGGCTTTTGTGAAATAGCTTTCTCAGGATTGCAAATGATTTGGGGAAACAGGAAAACTAAATCAAGTACTGATCATACTGCCTTACAGATCTTTGACTTTGAGTATTTGTCTTTATAATTCAACGCTTCAGAGTCCTCAACTGTGAGGAGATTTAGTATACATTTCTTGAGTTTAAATGAGAAAACCTTTCTTGATTCCACTTCAACTTCCATTTATTGGCCCATTTCTCTTCTTTTTACACAAAATTTACTTTGACATTTATCCATTTCATTTCCAACTTCTCTCTTCCATTTTTTTTCTTGAAACTATTCAATTTATACTACTTCTCAATCACTCCACAAGCTCCATTCATAGTTAACAATGACCTGCCCACTGCATGATGTAAATACCTTTCTCATTTGTCTCTGATCTTCTTGTATTTTTCCTCGTAAGTCTGATTCTGTCAAATTCTAAATCAGATCATATCAGTCCACTCCTTAAAACCTTCAATGATTCCCATCAAATGCAGAATGAAAATCTAAAATATTACAATGATCTAGAAGACTCTTTTTTGATCTTTTCCCTTCTCTTGGACATTATTTCCTACCATCCATTCTAGGCTTATCTTTCTCTTCTCTCCATAAAACATTTCATCTTGCTCTTTCTCTTCCTGAAACACTGTATTCCCTGTAATGTACATGAATGACTCCTCATCTTCTTATTCAAAGTCAAAATCTCAAGGAGAATCTATTCCCTGACCATCCTATTTAAATACACAACAATAACACACACACACACACACACACACACACACACACACCTGACACACATAGACACTTTTATTCATTGCTAATTCATTAGCACTTGGAAAAGCCTAGTGTACAGTAATGTTCAATATGGATTTATTGAATAATATGTATTAGGTTCTTTGAATAGTCTCTGGTATGTACCAAGGATTTCATAAATAGCAGATTCTATTGTCATTGTTTTACAAGTATACTAAATAGAAAGTACATAAATCTTGGGAAAATTTTAAGCATAATAATAATCATAACTATAATAACTGCCATGAATTTACAGCATGCTATTTTGGTTTTTATTGGCAATATCACTGATATGTAGCAATAGTTTAGGTTCACATCTGCACTAAATATGAAAATGTATTCTGCCAACAAAAGAATCCTTTCCAGGATCTCTATGAAATACATTCTCATTGACACTGCATGACAAGAAAAGTTTTCAGGAGCTCCTGATATTTTTGTTTGCAGGAGAACAATTCTCTACACCTGCTGCTTCACAGGATCATTTTACTGTATGTTTATTCCTATGCTACATTCTCAATGTCCTTCTCTTAGCTTTTTCCCCATCCCTTCCCATTGGTAAGGGACAGTCCATGTGCTACCTTACTATTGAGTTGCAGATCCATTACACTTAACTACTTATCCACAAAATTACCTTTCCCAGACTTCTTGTGTCTAGTTGCTTCATATATTTGACTTAAATCCCCACCTTGGTGAACCTTCTTCTTTCCTCATTCCTTTCCACTTATAATGCTATGGATCTGTTGTTGTTGTTAGGTGCCATCAAGTCAGTGTCCAACTCATAGTGACCCTAATGTACAACAGACATAACACTATTGTTGTGCTTCTATGCTATTCATAGGGTTTTCAATGGATGATTGGTTTTTTTGTTGGGGGGGGAGAATGGGCTGCTGGGTCTTTGTCCCAAGCCTACAGCACCTGGTGTTCCCAGGTAGTGTCCCATCCAACTACTAAATCCAATTCCACCTTAGCTTCTGAGACCTACTAGGATCGGATGCCAGTGTGGTACAGCTGCAGGCGTGGATCTGTAGCTTAACCAATAAATAGGTATTAAACTAGCAAAGTAGTATTGAAAGAAATTGAGCAGTAGTAGAATCAAAAGTAAAAGAGAGAGACAAACAAAGGCTTGTTGAGTATCTTGTGCCAGGAAGTTGGCAGTATGCAGTGGTAAAAAGCATGTTCTTGGATTCAAAGTGCCTAGGTACAGAATCAATTTTATCACTTCATATGTGGCCTTGAGCAGATCATTTCAGTTTCCAGGGTTTATCTTTCCCTTATTTTATTAGAAATAAATACATTCCTTTGATACCATGAAGATAAACTAAAACTGCATAAACAATTAGTATAGTGCCTGACACATGGACCCATGACCCATAAACAATGGCTATTATTGTTACCCTCAAGGTTACTATATTTGATACTCAACTCATAAATTATGACTGCCCTGTGATGTATGCATGATTATTATTCTAATATTATGGTTTGGATCTAAGATGTCCCCCAAAGGTCATGTGTTTAAACATTTGTTTCTTTAGATGGTGGTGCTGTCTGTGGAGGTGGGATCCTAACTTTGTGGAATTGGGATAGGCTTTGGTAGTTTAACCTGGACCTCCAGTTCTAGTTGCTTTCTGCCTCCAGATCTGCCAGATGACCACTGTGAGATCATCTGCAATGAGCTATATCATATCCACCCTGCCAACATGCATCCCACCTCTATGGACTGATAACCTTTAACTGTGAACCCCCAACAAATATTTCCTCCCATAAGTTTGTTCTTGTTAGTTTCTCTGCCACAGTGATGATGAATGAGCTAACACAGAAAGTTGGTGGTGGACAGTAGGATGGTTCCCATGCAGAAACCTGACCATGTGATTCTTAAGCCATTAGAAGTTGTCTGTGGGAAGATTTTGGAAGAGTTTGGAGATGTGGGAGAGAGAGGTCTTGATATGCTCTAAAAAGAGCTTGGGGGGGTACTTCTGGTGAGCATTTGGAAGACCAAAATGCTGATGGTGATGGGGATAGTAAAGTCAGGACTCACAGGATTCCAGAGGAAACTGAGTACTCTATTGGAAACTGCACTATAGGGAATTCATGATACATTCTGGCAAAGAGTCTATCTGCAGTCTGCCTATATCCTAAAGATTTGAGTGAAAATGAATTTAAAAGTAATGTATTAATTAACTTGGTGAAAGAAATATTAAGAAAAAATAATGCTGAGGGAGTAGCATGGTTATTACTGGGTGCTTTTAGTCAGATTTATGATAAAACAAAAGGGAGCAAAAGGCATAGCAGGAAGATTTGAAAAATACACAATTTAGAAAGAAAAAGTTTGTGGTTTGTCAAAATTGCTGTACATAAGGCCAATTCAGGCAATGAGAGAGTAATTGTTAAAAAGATAAGTGCCATTATAGAGGAGCCTAACACTTTTCACTGAGACAATAGAAATCCCCTTGGGACACAAAACTAGTTGGCCAGCCCCTTCCCATCTGAGACTCCCTAGGGTGAAACAGTAAACTCATTTAAAAGGATTTCATTTAAAAAGAAAAAGGGGGAATAAGAAGAAAGGGTTGTTGTTGTTGTTGTTAGGTGCCATTGAGTCAGTATCCGACTCATAGCAACCCTCATAGGGTTTTCAATGGCTGACTGTTTTGGGATTGCCTTGGGAGTGGATTGCCAGGTCCTTCTCCCATAAGAAGAAAGGGTAAGGAAAGAAAAAAAGGAAGTATCACATATGAGATAAAATCAGGATATACATATATAGTTAGATAGACTCAAAAAAAACATGCAAGTAGAAAGGAGATCATTGATGGAGACGGATAGGATGGGGGGCTCATGAGAGGGTAAAGGAGAAGAGATTGTGAGCAATGTACAATGAAATACATGTATGGAAATGTCATAATGAGACCCACTAAGCCATTAAATTGTACATTAAAAATTACAAAAAAAATAGAGATGGTGGCTGAAATGCCACTACCTCTGAGATGCCCCATTGCAGAGGGGCCAACCAGGGAAATGGTTTCCCAGCCAGGGAACACAGAGACCACCACTGAAGACCTACTTCAAAAGAGCCAGCTATTGCTTGAGTTAGCAGCAACCCTTGGCACCATCCAAAAGGTGCTGGTTTTAGACGCATGAAGAATGTAAGAGTTATGGGGTTATGGAGGCTGCTACCAAAGTTTCCCCAAATAGTCTGCAGGCCAGGCAGTGTGTACCAGGGTTGGATGCCCTGTAGGTAGCCCCTGAAGGGATGGTGCATGAAGTTTTGAGAGTGGAACCTAAGCAGCAATGTTGACTCCAGGATGTTGGAGATGCCAAGAGAAGCTGCTAGCAATAAGTGGAGCCAGACCAAGAGTGCCAAGTGTACTGCAAATGGCAGGGACATAGGGGTAGAGCTGCTCAAGCCTGTTCAAGTCCAGATAATGCCAAATCCCAGGTGCCAGATTATGTCACATGTGCCAGATGCTAGAAATGGGATCACATGATTTGTTTGTCCAGTGGGATATCCATCTTGCTTTGGACCTATCTTTCCTTTGTGTGCACCCATTCATCCATTTTCCAATGGGATGCTTACTCTGTGCCATTGTATGTTGGAAGCACGTAACCTTTTTTTTGTTTTGAAGTGCCTCACATTTAAGTTTGTCTTGAGTCTCAGTAGAGACTTCTGACTTGGACTTTTAAACACAGTTGGAACTGTTAAGACTTTGGGAACCCTTGCCAAGTGCAGTGGCATATGCCTTAAACCCAGTGACTCAGAATGTGGAGGCAGGAGGATTGCAAGTTGAAGGCCCGAAGCAACTTTCATAACTTAGCATGACCTGGTTTCAAAATAAAAAGTAAAAAATGAGCTAGGGGTGCAGCTCAGTGGTAGAACATTTGCAAAGTATGTATAAGTCCCTCCATTTAAACCAATACTGAAATAAATAAATAAATAAGTCTTTGAGGACCCTTGAAGTTGGACTGAAAGCATTTTGCATTATGAGATGGCCATGACTTTGGGGCCCAGGAGCACAGTATTACAGTTTGGGTCTACATGTCCTATAAAGGTCATGTGTTTGAACATTTGGTCCCCAAATGATGGTGCTATCTGTGGAGGAGATGAAACTTTAGGAGGTGGGATCCTAGTTTTGCAGAAGCAGGTCCCTGAGGGGTGGATTTTGGAGTTTAATCCCAGACCTCTAGTTCTGGGTGCTCTCTGCCTCCAGATCTGTCACGATGTGAAGTCACCTGACATAGGCCCACCATGCCTCCCATATCTATGGACTAATATCCTCTAACTGTGACCCCCCCCAATAAAGCTTTCCTCCCATAAGTTTCTTTCAATCAGTTTCTCTGCAATAGCACAAGCAAGCTGACTAATTCACTCCACCTCATAGATAAGGAACTAAACCAGAAAGTGAAAAATATTCAAGGTCATATATTACATATGTGACCAATCCAGCCATCACATACCTTTCCACTATGCAAAAGCTTAATGACCAGAGCCAAGTTATTCAAGATTAATATTGCTATTATTCCACGCTGGAAAATTCTTCTTGTCTACTTTACAGGAATTCCATTGTTTTTCATTCTTTTTATACTAATGCACTGCAATATTAGCTATATCATGAAATGAACAAAGTAAAAGACTAGTACTCTGAAATACCAGGGAAAACAGTTCTCCACTGTAAGTCTTAATTAATGATCAGTACATTACTTCTGTGACTATGCCAATTATAGACATGACTCCTAGTAGTTTTCTCTTATAAGATGTCTTACTGTAATGGTTCTCTTCCTTGATTTGGTAGAGAAAAGACAAAACCAATACATCAAACAAGAAACAAGATAATATCAGCTAGGTATGTATAGAAAAATATGGTAATTTTTAAAAATCTGTTGGTCATTTACTATAAGGCAGGCCTTGATAAAAGAAAAATACTTGATTTTGTTTTCTGTTCACCTTCCCAAAGAGGGGGTGGAAGTAAAATAAAAATCATAGTAATTTCCAATTATGTGTCTGTATGTGCATTATCTCTAATGCATAAAGTGGTCTTGAGAACAATTTCCTTTAGTGCAAATGAAGAATATAAAAGCTTTAAGAGGATAAAGACCATTCCCATGATCTTCACTGTTCATGTAGTTAGAGGCAAAGGTGAGTTTCAGACCTCTAAATTTGGACTCATTATAGAAGGAACGGGGCTAGGATTTAGCTCAGTGGGTAGAGCGCTGCGCTGCAGTCTCTGAAGCCCCAAGTTCAATTCCCAGCACTGCAAAAATGGGAGAAGGGCCTGGCAATCCACTCCCAAAGCAATCCCGAAGTACTCAGCCATTGAAAACCCTATGAGGGTCTCTATGAGTTGGATACCGACTCGATGGCACCTAACAACAACAACAACAACATAGAAGGAACATTGGGTTAAGAGTTTAGGTGGGCCATGATTGAGTCACTGCTTGCTTATAGGGCCTATAGGATGAAGCAAGTCACATTGGTGAGCCTACATTCTCTTATTTATAAATGGGGCCAAAAAAAGCTGTTTGTCTCTCCAGATCCCGTCTAGTTCCATTCAAATGTATTTTTTAGATCTCAAATGTCATTAGGACCTCAAAGTTGTCCTATAACATCTAGTTCACTCATGTAAGAAGCTGCATTATCTTTATTTCTAACATAGTACTTCTGGTAACTCAACGTAGCTGACAATCACACAGAGTGAACAATTTCTCTCCATAGTTATGCTTGACTAATTTCCTTTTTCTGGGGAGAATTGGAGAAGGAGGCCCCTGGAATTGTCTTTAGGTTTGTGGTGAACAGCTAATTTGAAACCACAGGGTACTCTTTGAGAAACTGCAGACTTGCATCTGATAACCATTTTATGGGAATGTGCCTTGGCCCTTTAGTTGTGGTTCCCCACAAAATGCCATGATGAGTGACATGCTTCCAGCAGATGAAAGCTCCATGGGGGTCTGTGCCAAAGACTGTGACTACATCACTTGGCATTTGCTGATTTCTGCCTATTTTCAGTATAA
>VMDO01035639.1:0-15887 GCA_007922755.1 Pedetes capensis | reverse complement strand
GAGTCTTCCATAAACCATCCAGAAAAGAACCAAACCCTACCAACATTTGCATTTTAGCCTAGTGAAATCCATTTCAGACTCCTGGATTTGAGAATTATAAAATAATAAGTTGGTCATGTTTTTACTGTATACTTCTACTGGACACACTTAGAATATATTTTATATAATTAATGATATGATATTTTCTAAACTTCTCATCATATGGTTGGTCTATAATAGATATAAAAAGTCAATAATTTTAAAGTTTATTTTCTTCTGGTTCCTTATCTTTTTATTCTTTTGACTACATCATAGTTAACTTGAACTCTTTTTATCATTCCACTTTGGCTCTTCTAAAGTATATGAGGGTCACTATGAGTCAGACCTCACTCAGTGGCACCTAACAACAACAATAAACAACAAAGTACTTTTGAAGTTGATGCTGTAGCCCACAGTTGTAATCCCAGCATGAGGAACAGAGGCAGGAAGAGAGCAAGTTTGACACCAGAGGCATCCTGTACAACTTAGTGATACCTCAAAATAAAAAATGAAAAGAGAAGGCTGATGGTGTAGTTCAGTGGTGGAGCATGTGCCTACCATGCATGAGGCCCTGGGTTTAACCACCCACTACTACAAAAAAGAAAAGATTTTTCAATCTACTTCTTTGTATAATCATAATTGTTTAAATAACAATTTTATTAAATATAATTCATATAGCATAAAGTGCAGTTTTGCAATCTCAGCAAATTATTTTATTTTTAATTTTGAGACAGGGTCTCATTAAGTTGTGTAGGCTACCTCTGGCCTGGAACTTGCAAACCTCCTCCCTCAGCCTCCTGAGTCACTAGATTTACGAGCACGTGACATTGTTCCAGACTATAGAATGCACATTTGTATTGTTGCTGTTGTTGTTAGGTGCTGTTGAGTTGGTGTCCGACTCATAGCAACCCTACATACAACTGATGAAACACTGTTGTCAGTGCTTCTCTTATATTCATAGGGTTTTCAATGGCAGACTGATTTTTGGGAATGGGTTTTTGGGTCCTTCTCCCAAACCTACAGCACCTAGTGTTCCCAGGCTGTCCCCCATCCAAGTACTAACCAGGCCCGACCCTGTTTAGCTTCCGAAATCTGACACCACAGTGCTACAGTTGGAGGCACATTTGTATTAGCATATATTAATTGTACAAAGTAAGTCGTTTCATTAGGAAGTTTCCATACATTCATATAATGTACTTTGATAATATCAGCCTATTATTCTTTTGGGATTTAGCTCAGTTGGTAGAGCACTGCTCTGCACTCTCCGAGGTCCTGAGTTCGATTCCCAGCACCACAAAATGGGAGAAGGATGTGGCAACCCACTCCCAAGGCAATCCCGAAACAGTCAACCATTGAAAACACTATGAGGGTCGCTATGAGTCAGACTTGACTCTATGGCACCTAACAACAACAACAACAACAACAATTACTCTTTTATATCCTCCCTCACTCCCTCATTTTCTCTTCTTCTTCTCCATCTCTAGGAGATCCTCTTTTGCTTTCATGTCCTTCTTTCCCCCTAGCTTCCATACATGAAAGAAAATATGTGATATTTATCTTTCTGGGATTGACTTTTTCACTTAAAATGATTATCTCCAGTTCCATCCATTTTCCTACAAACAACATAATTTTATTATTTTCATGGCTGAGTAAAACTCTATTTGTGTTTACACAAATGTATACACACACATGTTGTTGTTAGGTGCCATCGAGTCGGTGTCCAACTTATAGTGATTCTACATAAAACAGGTGAAACAGTATTGTTAGTGCTTCTGTGCTATTCATAGGGTTTCCAGTGGCTGATTGTTTTGGGGGAATGGCCTGCTGGGTCCTTCTTCCAAACCTACAGCATCTCCCATTCAAGAACTAACCAGGCCCAACTCTGCTTAACTTCTGAGATGTGACAGGATCAGGCACCACAGTGGTATGGCTGCAGGCATATACATGTATATATGTATATATTTATACATATACATACATATATATGCACACACACACATCACATTTTGTGTATCCATTCATTTGTTGATGGGTACCTAGGCTAATTGACTTTTGTGAATAGTTCTGTGATAAACATGGGCAAGTAGATTTCCCTACAGTAAGCTGACTTTGATTCTTTTGTGGTATACCCAACAGTGATTGGCTAGATCATATAGAAGTTCTATTTTTCACTTTTGAGGAAGCTCCATACTGATTTCTATAATGGCTAGACTAATTTACACTCCCACCAACAGCGTACAAGGGTTCATTTTCTCCTGTGTCCTCGTTAGCATTTGCTATTTGTTTTGTTGATGCTAGCCATTCTGACTAGGGTGAGATGGAATCTCAATGCAGTTTTGATTTCCATTTCCCTGATGGCTAAGGACGTTGAGCATTTTTTCATGTATTTTTGACCAGTTGTACTTCTTCTTTTGAAAAGTGTTTCTCTCCATTGCCCATTTGTGTGTTGGATTATTCTTTTGTTGTTGTTTTGAGCTCTTTATATATTCTGTGTATTAATCCCCTATCAGATGAATATTTGGAAAATATTTTCTCGAATTCTGTATGCTGTTTTTTCACTCTCTTGATTTTCTCTTTTGTTTTGTAGAAACTTTTCAATTCATTGAGGTCCCATTTGTCTATTCTTGTTATTTCTTGAGCTATTTGAGTCCTGTTGAGAAAGTTATTGCCTATGCCTTGATTATGAAGCATTTTTTCTCATATTTTCTTCTAGTATTTTCAATGTTTTAGGTCTTACATTAAGGTCATTGATCCATTTTGAGTAGATTTTTATGCAGGATGAGAGATAAGTATATAGTTTTGGTCTTCTGTGTGTGGCTATCCTGTTTTCCAGGGCCATTTGTTGAAAAGGCTGTCTTTTTTTCAATGTAGTGTTTGGTACCTCTGCTCAGGATCACATAGCTATTGTTCCTTGGGCTTACTTCTAGGTCTTCTATTCTATTCCATTGGTCTACATACTTATGTTGGTGTCAGCGCCATGCTGTTTTTGTTACTATGGGTGTGTAGCATATTTTGAAGTCAAGTACTGCGATTTCTCCTGCATTGCTCTTTCTACTCAGGACTGCTTTCCTTATTCAGAATCTTTTGTGTTTTCATATGAATTTTAGGTTTTTTCCCCTATTTCTGTGAAGAATATCATTGGAATTTTGATGGGGATTGAATTTAATGTTTATTCCACTTTGGGTAATATGGACATTTTAACAATATTTATTCTGCTGATCCATGAACATAGGAGGGTTTTCCATCTTCTAGTGCCTTCTGCAGTTTCTTTTTTCAGTCCTTTGTAGTTTTTATTGTAGAGGGTTTTTTTTTTACCATGTTTGGTTAAGTTTATGCCTAGGCATTTTTTATTGAAACTAATTTGAGTGGGATTGTTTTTCTGACATTTTTTCTATAAGCTTGTTGTTGGTAGAAAAGCTATCAAGTTTTGTAGGTTGATATTGTATCCCACTACTTTGCACTTTCTGAGGACTCAGGTTCAATACTCAGCACCACAAACATGGGAGAAGGATGTGACTCTCCTTTCCTGAAACAATTCCCAAATAATCAGCCATTGAAAACTGTTTGAGGGTTGCTATGAGTTGGACCCAACTCAATAGCACCTAACAACAATAACTTTGCTGAAAGTGTTCATCAGACCCAAGAGTCTTCTGGGGGTGTTAAAATTCATATTGTTTATAGTACTGGAGGTTGAATCCAAGGCCTTATGCATGCCAGGCCATTGCTCCACTACAGAGCCCCACTTCCATTCCTTTTTTTTTTTTTTTTTTTGAGGCAGGGTCTTGCTAAGTTGCACAACCTTCCTCTGGCATCAAAATTGTGATCACCCTGCCTTGGTCTCCTGAGTCACTCCGATTGAAATTGTGCACCGCTATGCCTAGCTATGAAATGCATATTTTAAGTTGTGAAATTCAGTGTCTGGTGGCATATTCATAGGATTTTGCAACTACTATCAATATCTTATTTTAGAATGTTTCTATCACCCACAAAACAATTCCTGTATTCATTAGCATTACTCTATACCCCTTGTCCTCACCCCTGATAAAGACTAACCTAATATCTGGCTTATAGATTTGCCTGTTCAGGACATTTCATATCAATGGAGCCATTCAACATATGGCCATTGGTGTCTGTCCTCTTCTTTGTAGCATAATGATTCCAGTGTTCATCCATGTTGTAGCATGTATCAGTATTTGTATTACTCAACTCAGGCTACCATAACAAACTACCATAAGCTAGATAATGTAAAAATTATAAATTTCTTGACAGTTATAGAGACTAGAAGTCTGAGATCGTTGTATGGTTGGTTGTTTGTTAGGACTCTCTTCTAGATTGCAGATGGTCACCTTCTTTCTGTGTGCTCACATGGTAGAGGGAGAACACTAGGGTCTCTTTCTCTGCATTTAAAGGCATTAATTCCATGAGATTAAGTCTCCACCCTTATGATGCCATTTGACCTTTTTTTCCCTTTATGGATAAATGTCAGTGGGGTGCAGAGTAATACAGCATTTGTTTTTTCCATTGTGTAACTATTACATCACTTTTGGTTTCATTTTCATCATCAACTTAAAAAGTTTATGGAACAATTTGATTAATATGAAGTAAAACTCATATGCATTTATGGGTTATATTCTCCTGTTTTTCCCTTGTACTCATGAAGTTGCATAATTTATATTGAGATTGGGCCTGGTTAGTACTTGGATGGGAGGCCATTTAACCTTAATTACCTCATAGAACCCACATTGGGTTTGTATCTTCAATTTATGAATTTTGGGAGAACACAATTCAGTTCATAGAGGCATTTAATCCATTTTTATTACTGAATTCTATTCCATGGTATGGACTTACCACTTTTTTTAGTGCTTGGTGTCAAACACATGGCCTTATACATACTAGGAAAGTATATATCAGTGAGCTACATCCCTAACCAGACATATTAGATTTTATTCATCCAATTTTAGTTGATGGACATATGAGTGATTTCTACGTTTTGGTTATTATGATGATTTTGCTATTCATGTATGAATATCAGCATGTATAAAGTTTTCATTTCTCTTGGTTATACACATAAAGATTGAATAGCTGAGTCATATGGCAATTCTTTGTGAAATATTTTGAGAATCTACAAACTTGTTTCCCTAAACAACTGTGCTATTTTCCAATCTAACCAGCAGTGGATAACGTTTCAAATTGCTTGCTACACATGCTCACTAATATTTGATATTGTTTGACTTTTTAATTTAGTCATCCTAGTGGATGTGAAGTGTTAGTTCATGGCTGTGCTTTCCATTTCCTTTTTTTTTTTTTTTGTGGTACTTAGGGGTTGAAACCAGAGCCTCACACATACTTTGCAAGTGATCTACCACTAGGCTACACCCTCAGCCCATTTTTTACTTTTTATCATGAGACAGGGTCTTGCTAAATGATACAGGCTGCTTTTGGCCTTGAACCTGCAGTCCTGCCTCCTGAATTGCTGGGATTATAGGCCTATGTCACTGGTGCCTGTTTGATTTGCATTTCTTAATAACTAATGAATTAGGCTATGTTTTATGTGCTTATTTTACCATTTTACACTTTTATACATGTTCTTTGGAGACATCTGTTTAACCCATTTCACTTTGAAATTTTGTTGTCTCTTTGTTGTTGTCAGTTTTCAAAAACGTTCTGGATCAGGTATATGACTTACAAGTATTTTCTCCTATTATGTTCATGTCTTTTCACTTTTCTTTTCTTTTACATTCTTTTATTTTCTTTTTGTAGTCCTGGGGTGCTGAACCAAGGGCCTCATAATACCTTTTGCAAGCAATCTATCACTGAGCTGCACCCACAGCCATATATATACATACATATATATATATATATATATATATTTGACATAGGGTCTCACTAAGTTACACAGGCTGCCTCTGGCCTCAAACCTGGGATCCTCCTGCTTCTGCCTCTTGAGTTGCTGGGATTAAAGAAGTGCACCACCATGCAGGGCTTGGCTTCCTTTTCACTTTCTTGAGAGCTTGTTTGGAAGGTCTAGTAGGGGAGCACAGCTACTCATATACTGAAGAACAGTCCTCCTTCATCAGGGATGGATAGCCTTCTCAACTGAGTGTACAACATTGGAAGGAACACACCTGGAGTGGGGAGGGAAGCAGGGGACACTTGCCTTGCTGGCCAGATTAGCTGAGTCAACCCTGGCAATCAATACGATGACAGATATGGCAGCGAGATCACTGTCACATCCTCACTTTCTTGATGGTAACTTTTGAAGTACAACCGTGTTTTGTTTATTTTTAATCTTGATAAGGTCCTATCTATTTTTTCTTTTTTATTTTGCTTGTACATATGGATTTGGTATGGTATCTAAGAAGTAATTGTGTAACGCATGTCATAAAACTTTCTATGCGTATGTGTGTATACATATCAGAAAAGAAGAAGGGAGGGAGAGAGAGAGAGAGAGAAAGAGAGAGGGGAGAGAGAGAGAGAGAGAGAGAGAGAGAGATCAATAAAACAGGCTGTCATGGATAATAGGCTGATACTTTCAAATGTAGCTTGATACTGCTGTCCACATGTGAAATTTCTTGTTTTTCAAGGAAGCCTTAACTCTCTTCTTAATGCCTTTAGACTGATTAAATCAGGTTTATCCTGATGATCTAAAATAATCTCCCTTGAGTGATGTTAGTAAGGTGGCAGAGTCATAGGTGGCAGCTGTCATCTAGGGCTTTGGGACTTTTGAATGAAAACAGCTACAGGGTTTACTGATCTCTTTTTCTCCTACCAGAAAAATCATGGCCAGTAGGATTCCTTTTGCCATTGGGTTTTGCTTGAGGGTGTGATTGCATTAGTATCAGATGCATAGTGCTCATGTAGCAGCTATGGAATTGGGGACTGAAATAGAGGCACAAATATAGGGACTCCAAGGCATATTATAATTGAACTATCAAAATAATAAACAACAAATCTTGAAAGTAATAAGAGAAGAGACAGATCTTCATATACAAGGAAACACACATAACACCATCAGTGGATTTCTCAGCAGAAACTTTTGAGGATGAATGAGATGGTATGTTGAAAGTTTCTCTAAGATCAGGAATAGTATAGGTGAGAGTATAAACTGGGTAGTATAACTTTTCAGCAACATTAACTCTTTCAGTTAGTAAGCATGGGGTATCATTTCATTTATTTCTATCATCTTCAGTTTCTTCCATCACTGTTGTATGGTTTTAAAACAATGTATCTTTCCTCACTAGGCTAAATTTATTCCTATTTTTGGTGATATTGTATCATCAATAATTACTCTCACCTATACTGTTCAACATAACAGTGTAAATGCTAGGCACAGCAATTAGATAAAAGAAGAGAAAAAATATCACCCAACTGAGAATGGAAAAAATCTCCGTGTTTGCAGATGACATATCTTCTTTGTAGAAAATCCTAAAGAACCCACTAAAAATCTTTTAGAGCTAGCAAATGATTTCACTAAATTTATAGGACACAAAATCAACATATAAAAATTAGTAGTGTTTTTATACATTAACAACAAATAGTCTTAAAAGGGGAATCAAGAAAACAATTTTATTTACAATATCATCAAAAATGGGAATACATTTACTCTACTAGGGAAAGGTATGTATTTTTAAAATCAAACAATATTAATGAAAGAAAGTGAAGATTATACCAATGAATGAAATGATGTGCTATGTTCATCAACTGGAAGAATAAATATTGCTGAAATATCTATACTACTCAAACAGTGTACAAACAGTGCAACCTCTATCAAAATTCTAATGGCAGTTTTCAAAGAAATAACCCCAAACAATTCTATAATTCTTGTGGAACCCCAAAGGTCCCAAATAGCCAAAGCAACCTTGAGCAAAAAGAGTAAAGCTGGAGACATCATATTGCCTGGTATCAGAATCTACTACAAAACCATAACTATCAAAAAATAAGGTACTCTCACAAAAACAAACTCATACACCAATGGAACATAATTGACAACTCAGAAATAGATCTACACATCTATAATCAATGGATTTGATGAAGGTACAAAGAACATACAATGGGGAAAGGACAGTCTATCCAATAAATATGTTTTTGTTGTTAGGTGCCCACAAGGGAAAATTACACAGCCTCATGCTGAATAAAATTGGACATTGACTCATCTTGTATACAAAAGTCAATTCAAAATGGATTAAATATTTATAAAGTAGGTTTGCACGACATGTATTCATTAGCTTTGGTCTACCTCTCAGCAGCTGAGGTCCTTGGGAGGCAAAGACCCCATTAGTCCTTTGTGATAAAAGCCACAGGGGGATTTATATGGGTATTAGGGCAGTTAGGGTCTTCCTGCTCTTTTTCTCTTGTCAGGGAAGCTATGGTCAGAGGAGATACATTAATTTTCATGCTTTCCTGGGTTGCTATATCTTAATTATATTCCAGAGCTCTCCCAGAGCTTATATTTTGTGGAGAGTTGCAAAATCCTTGTTTTTTGGGAGGGATGAGGGTTGGAAACTCCTAGTCCACCATCTTGATGACATCCTTATAGCTGACATTTTAAAATACTTTCCTCTGCTATCCATTCCATATCTTCCTTTTCCTCAGCAAGTGTTCCATCTTGTTATGTTTTATTTTCCTGGTGGAAATTTTATTTATGTTATAAGGGATTAATTATCCTACTTGAATTTAGTTTCTGCAGATTTCTATTGACTTTACTTGCAGGACATGGTAGTACTAAGAGATTTATTAAAGGAACCCTTGTCATCCAGATATGTTCTTCCCTACCCCCATATATTCTTCCTTGCCTTCAGGTTTTCTACTTTCATTGTATAGTAACTACCTAATTTTCAATCTCTGATCAGAACCACTTACCCAGGTCAATAACTTAAGCTTTGGGTTTGCTTATTGATTCAATGAAATAAGGAAGTATAAGACAGAGACACCATAATGTCTATTGATGTCTCCCTTTCTGGTACATAATTGACACTTTTTCTGTGTCCTCACATGGTGGAGGGGGCAAAGCAGTTCTCTAGTACTTCTTTTATAAAACCACTACTCTCATTAATAAGAGATCCATGTAATCGCTTCCCTCCAAAGCCAGGTTTTAATACCATCACATTGATGATTAGATTTTAACATATGAATTTGGGGGGAACACAAACATTCTTAACACAACAGAGCTAGAGTAGCACACCTAAATGTAGATTATGTTACCTTCAAAATTCTACAGGGCTTTTTAAGTGTTATATCACTTTTATGGTGGTATAGTGGCTTATCCTTCACCTAGTGTTATCTCAACATGTTACAAACCATTATACAACAAGACATTTTATGGAGATATCAGACTCCAAATTTTTTGGGGATGTATTTCCCATTTGGGGATATAAAAATGTCTTACTGATATGACTAGAGTTGTTCTTACTTTCTGCTCACCAACTCCAGTCAGCATAATACCATCAACTTAATGGACCAATGTGATAGTGCTACTCTTATGCAAAAATTTCTATGCACTAAATTATGAGATTGAGCTGAATAGTTTATGTGTCCCTGAGGTTGAACAAGGGAGGTATATTGCTGATCTTGTTAACTGAAAGCAAACTGCTTCTGGTGGCTTTTACTAGCAGATATCAAGAAAGGAACATTTGCTATATTCAAGAGATGCAGATGAATGAGGGATTGTGCTACTTAAGAAACAAATCAATAATAACGACACAAAAGAACAAAAACAGATCAATTGGAGTAGCAGCTACAAATAGAGTCACTATCTGACTGCATTTAGATAATCCTCTATCATTCTCCAACATCTGTGTATATCTTCATGGGCCAAATAGGTAAGTTGAATGCGGATGTAGGGAGAGTCATCATCTCTACACCTTTGAGGTTTTAATCTCCGTAATGCCCCCAGGAATGTGATGTACGTTTTAGTTTACTATTTTTCTAAGTAGAGGCAATTTTAATAGCTTCTACTTGAGTTTTCTCACTGTGATAGTCATCACTCCACTGGTCATGGAGCAAATGTGAAGATTCTTTCAATTCCTGAGTATGTGTATTACAAATGTACATTCCAGAAATTGGGAAGTAACTACATGATGGGTTTCAGGGCCCTACTGGTCCTAAAGGAAGAGGATCAGTGGAGCTGAAACTCTATTGATCACGTGACTGATTCTTTTGGTTGAATGTGACTTTTATTGTCCAAAGCAAAGCAGCTGTGGTGACTTATAGGTGACTTGTTGTTGTTGTTGTTGTTAGGTGCCATCGAGTCAGTGTCTGACTCATAGCGACCCTGTGTATAACAGGTGAAACACTATTGTCAGTGCTTCTCTGTTATTCATTGTTGTTAGGTGCCGTTGAGTCAGTATCCAACTCATAGCCACCCTCATAGGGTTTTCAATGGCTGACTGTTTAGGGATTGCCTTGGGAGTGGGTTGCCACGTCCTTCTCCCATTTTAGTGGTGCTGGGAGTTGAACTCGGGACCTCAGAGACTGCAGAGTGGTGCTCTACCAACTGAGCTAAATCCTAGCCCTGTTATTCAATAGTGGATTGTTGTTTGGGAGTGGGTTGCTGGGTCCTTCTCCCAAACAGGTGACTTAGGCTCTCAGTAATGACAATAAAAGGCTCAATTACCCAGCTGTAGTGTGTCAAAGGACCATGAGTTAATACCTTGGCCTGCTTAATTACTCAGCTGTAGTTAGGCCTATAATGATAAAGAGCATATTATACTCAGGAATATATAAGAGGCAAACAAGTGGCTGGGGATGGGAATCCTCAGAATCCTTTTTCCCACTGACATAACTGCCTATGAGGCTGCTTAGGAGTCATGCATGCTTCTGTATGTAACTCTAATAAGCTCATTGGTTCACCAACTTGAACTTGATGGAAGCTTTTCTTTGGTCTGTCTGTGCCCTCCCTATGTGTAGTTAATAGACATTTCTTTTCTATCTCCCCAGAGAAAGTTACAGTTCATGCCACACCTCCACAAGCTCCTACTCCGCTGGACTATGGTGACATTTTGAGTCTCTTAAATTTGGTGTCAGTTCTGAGCCAATTTTCAGTAACTCCCTAGTAACCTGATAATTTCTGTTTCTCTGATTTTTAGTCACTTTTAAAAATGCTAGTAGGTCCCTTTGAGGAAGACTGGAAAAAGAGTAAAAGTATAATTTTTGGCAATGTAGCAGAATCACTCTTCAAGGGACATTCAAAAGGTTCTTGGTTCATAAAGTAGCTCATGTTTGGGAACTGATTGTGGGAACATCAATTCCTGTTTTGGCTGTTTAAGTCAGACTTTTGTTCATTAAGCCTAGAATTCCTCCACTTATGTTTATTAAGTAAATTTTAGTAGTCTGTCATCTATTTCTTTGGTAGGGATACCATGATCAAGTAGCAAACACCTGTGAGTCAGCTGTGAGTCAAACTTTTCTGATTACTGCTTTGACTCCACTCTATACTATGATAATCACATCCACCTTCGCTTTGACAATTAAGCGCAGCAACTTGGCCCACTCTGGGATCACTTTATCCCCATTACACATAGAGATCTCCCTTTAATGACAGGTGTCCCCACTGTAAATTCTATCTTATGGAGAGGAGCAATCACAGAATTCTTTAAGGAAGCTAGATTCTGATGATATATGTATTTCTCAGAGGGGTGGTGAGAAGTTGGTCCTTGCATCATCCTAAGGTGGATGACTAGATTTTATATAATAAATACACTCTAAAATTACAGTTTCCTTGAGTCTTTGAATCCCTTCCTATGCAGTATACCAAGGCACTTGTAGGATTTTGCCTTAATTTGATGTAGGCCACCTTATGATACAAGCCAACCAATCAAAGTCTTATTGCTGATTCTAACCCTTCAGACTAAAACTTCGAATCTATGGTCTCTGCTTAGTGGATACCTATCAGTAAATTCAGACTGGTACAACATTATTTCCCTTCATCCATTATTCCACATCTTTAAGATCTTGTTCCTACATGCGTTTCCAAGATTTCTGTTTGTATAAATTGGGAAACCCATGCAGTTCATTTAGTATGTATTAGATCTTCTGGTGAGGCACACTTTGTATCGCACTCATTAAGGCCTACTAGGACTTGAATTAGGGCTGGGATTTAGCTCAGTTGATAGAGCACTGCTCTGCAGTCTCTGAGGTCCTGAGTTCAAAAATGGGAGAAGGACCTGGCAATCCACTCCCAAGGCAATCCCAAAACAGTCAGCCATTGAGAACCTTATGAGGGTCGCTATGAGTCGGATACCGACTTGATGGCACCTAACAACAACAACAAGGACTTGAATCAAGTTATATGTCTGGAAGCAAGAGGAGCTACGAGGGTAGGGCCTGAAGAGGATAAGAGGCAACTACCTCAGTGGGAGTACATTACAAATTCTTAGGCAAAGGGGCAAAATAATAATTAGAGTTGAGAAGCCTGCTTTTACTGCAAAGAAGACAGACTAATTTAGGTGTTTACTATACATAAATTGAAACATAATAAAAAGCTAATGTAAACTTAGCAGAGAAGGGACAATTTAAAGAGTGGAAAGAAGAAGGGAGGAATCCAGCAAAAGGAAGCAATGATGGAAGGAGACATGAGGGGGAGGAGGGTCAAAGAGGAGTGAGGATTGAGAGAGAGGTCGACCTCAAAGTAAACAGCCCAACTTTAATAGTTTGGGAAATAATTATAATAATACCGACAATACCAATGGATGGCAATAATGCAAATGGGCTAGATTATTCATATAATACTGCTGACAATGTGAAAAGATAGAACACTACAGAGAAAAGTGTGGACTTACATCGTAATTGGGATGCAAGGGTATATGGAAAAATATTCCCACAAAAAGACATGCAAGTAGAAAGGAGGCCATTGTTGGGGGGGTAGGAGAGTGGGGAGGAGGGGCACAAGAGAGTAAGGAGGAAGTTATCTGTGTAATGTACAATGAAACACATATAAGGAAATGTCGCATTGAAATGCATGTCAGAATGAAACACATTAAGTTGTACATTAAACATTTCCAATAAATAAATAAATAAATAAATAAATAAATAAATAAAAACATCTCTAGTACGCATTGGTGTGTTTCTATTATAAATTTTCTATTCTACTCCTTTCCAATCAACAATGTTCCCATTTCAACATTTGTTATCTATTCCTTTCCAAACAATACCTCACCTTTAGAAAACTTCTGCAAGTTTGGGAACTTACTTTGCATTATACATAATTCAGTTAATTGAAGTATGAGGGGTATTTTTGTTGTTTAAATCTCATGGCTTTATGGCTACAAAAGCAAAGAGTTTCTTTCAGGGAAAATGAAGAAGGTTTTAAGTCATTAATATGAAACTTGAGCTGAAAATTTGAAGCCCTTGGCTCAGTGTTTTCTTTTGCTACTTCCTCTATCACAAGAGTAAGCAGCCAATCCTATCACAGTAACTCATTTTACATTTTTGAACATTTTAGTTCTAAAATGATAAATACATTGTCATTCATAAATGTATTACAACATTTTTATTAGGAATGTTCAATGACAATATTTTGTTTACTTCTATTGCCAAATCATGTCTTCAACTACCACTGCCTCTTTACTATGAAAAATAGTCTTCGATGCCTTTAAGTCTAATCAGGTTAGAGAACTTCAATTTCATAAAATCCAGAAAAAATTCAGAAATTCATCCTTAAGATGTTAGTCTTATAGAACTACTACCAGTACTCAGGTGACATTCTAACAAAGGAAGAGAACCAGAAGTAGATGTTGATTAAAAGATTGCACAGAATTGTTTGTGCAGTTGTAGGGCCTGGCTAAGCAAGTTAGAAATTCTTAGTTCACACTGTCAGAAAAAAGCAGGCTTGAGCTCATAGGCTGAAGTTGCTATGTGCAGTTAGAAATTTTTCCTCAACTCTACTCAAAGTCTTTCAACTAATTGATGCTTACTCAAATTATCTAAAATAACCTCACTTATGTAAAGTCAAGTGATTATAGATTTCAATCACATCACCAAAATACCTTCAAACATATTAGAGATATCAATAACTAAGATGTGTAATCAACCTAGAAGCCCACAAAGGGATGAATGGAAAAATCAAATAGGACATGCACACACACACACACACACACACACACACAGTGGAATATTATTCAACCATAAAAAAGAATAAAATCCTGTCATTTGCAGCAAAATGGATAGAACTAGAAGACATTATGTTTAGCAAAATAATCCAGACCCAGAAAGATAAGCACCATTTGTTCTTTCTCATATGTGGAAGTTTAAAAAAAGTCAACTCTCTGGGCACCATGGTGCACACCTGTAGTACAAATGACTATGGAAGCTGAGGCAGGAGGATAGCAGGTGTGAGACTAGAGATAACCTGCACAACATAGCGAGACCATGTCTCAAAATTTAAAAACAGTAGTGTGTGTGGGGGTGCCTAGCGGTGCAGCTGAGTGATGGAGCACTTGCCTAGCATGCACAAGGTCCTGGGTTCAGGGTTCTAGTACAAAAAAAAAAGTCAAGCTGAATGTAGAATCCTGATTACTAGAGGTTGGGAAGGAGAGGGTTGAGGGTGGATAAAAAGGTGGCTAGATGTAATCAGTGAATGCTGTATATATGTATCAAAATATTATGCGGAGCCCCATTAATATGTCTAGTTAATACATGTTAATAAAAATCCTACTGAGTCAAAACCATAATAGCATTTGATTGGATAAATGGGAATTACAGCTTAGCTATGTTGACATATGAAAAAGACCATCACAGTTGCCAACTTCATTCTTTTTTGCATGCCTATTTCATTGTCCTAGGATCACAACAACACAACAGGATCACTGGAGGGGCTGGGGTTTAGCTCAGTTATTAGAGTGCTGATCTTCTCTCTCTGACACCATAGGTTCAATCCCCAATACTGCAAAAATAGGAGAAGGATCTGGCAACCCACTCCTGAAACAATCCCCCCAAAAATCTGACATTGAAAACCCTATAAATAGCAGAAAAGCACTGATATCGTGCTGGGAATTGCAGAGTGCCAAGTTTCCTTCTGCTGTACACAGAATTGCTATGACTCAGACCTGACTCCATGGCGCCTAACAACAACAGGATCATCAGTAGAAAATACTATTCCCTCTTTCTCGCATTTTGTTGGCATTTCTTGTCCAAAATCAATTGACCATAAATGTAAAGGGTTATTTCTAGACTTTCAAATATATTCCATTGATCTTTGTCTATCATTATATCAGTGCCACATTGATTTAAATACTGTTGATTTGTAATGAGTTTGGAAGTGTGACTCTTCCAGCTTTGCTCTTTTATCAATCAGTGCATTTGGCATTTCTGGGTATGTTGCATTTCCATAGAAAATTTTGGATCGGTTTGTCATTTTCTATCAATAAGATAGGTAGAGTTTTCATAGGCATTGCACTTAATTTGTAGATTAATTTGATTATATTGTCATTTTAACAACATTAAGTCTTCTATTTTACAAGTAAGACACACCATTACATTTATTTTGGCTTTATTTAGTTTCAAAAATATTTAGTTATTTTCACCAGAAAATTATTGTAAGTAGAGCCAGGCATGGTGGTGCACACCTGTAATCCCACCGACTTGGGAGTAGGAGGCAGGAGGATTATAAATTGGAGACCAGAGGCAGTCTGCATAATTTAGCGAGACCCTATCTCAAAAAGGAAAAAAAATGGGCTAAGGGTGTAGCTCAGTGGTACTGCACTTACAAAGCATGCAAGCTCAAGGATCTGGGTTCAACTCCCAGTACCGCAAACAAAACAACAACAAAAATTTAAATATTTGGTTGCATTTATTCTAAGTATTTTATTTTTTATGCTAATGTAAATGATATTTTCTTAATTTCATTTTGGATTATTCATTGTTATTGTATAGAA